>ML393091.1:0-16383 GCA_005239525.1 Nicotiana knightiana
AATCCTATATTACTTGTCGACCACGTACACTTGCGTGTGCATTGGGATTTCGACCAACACTATTCAATATATATAACTGCTATACCATAAATATGTATATATAAAAAACATTATAAGTATTACCCAATCACCATTAAAACCCCATACCAACACCGAATCTTTACTCGTAAATACTATTAGAAACAAAATAAAAGAGAAAAGAAAACAATAATGAGTACAAGAAGAAAAAGCAACCACCTAGCAAAAAATCATAAAGAGCTCTTTGTCTAAGTTTTCCGGTGAAGCTTTTCCAACCGAGATATTATTGATGCGTCAATGAATTTTTTGGGTGGAGTGAAGTATTTACTCAAATCTAGTGACTGTGGTGGACAGGTGATGATGATGAGATAATTGTGAAAGTTGGGAGATCAAAGAAAAAAAAGAGATATAAAGACGGAAAGTGGCATCGAAATGTAAAGAGTGAAACTATATGGCTCTCAATATTTGACTTGAGTTTAATTTTAAATTTCTCAAAACATACAAATCGGCTAATTTGTAAAAATGACACTATTTTTTGCATTGGAATGTGTAAGGCAATTGTTTCGGTATAATTTTAAATAGAAAATTCTTTATTTATTTCTTTTATCACGTTTAAATGTAAAAAGAAATGTTAATATTCCCCCTTCTATCAAATTTATTTTTCGTAATTCCCCTTTATTTTATATATATATATATATATATATATATATATTAATAATAACTTCTATTATCTACAATTCTTTTCACTTCATTAATAAAAATATTTTAAAAGTTTGGTACATTCCTATATTTTTTATTAGTCCATTTGAAAAGATACGTTCCTGTACTTCTTTAAGGCGAAATACATAAACAATCTCTTTAAGTTATCCACAAAGATCAATTGAACACCTTAATTTGGTATATGATCATATAGATACTTCTATTCGACATAGGTGTGTCTCATAAACACCCAATTCAACAAGCCTCATGCGTGAGTAACACTCGCTGATTACATGTCAAACTAACAAATTATCGAGTGACACGTGTATTTCTTAAGCAAATTATAGTATATACTAAGAAATAGTTATAATTTTTAGTTAAAAAATAGAAGAAAAAGACCCTACTTTTCCACCTCCCAGCCAGAACCATCACTTAAGCCACTGTAAAACAACCAAAAAGCCATAAACCACCATAAAAAAGCCAACTTCTTCTCTCTTTAACGCCATGGACGTTGCAACTTCTTTATACCACTGTAACACAACCAAAACTACCACAAAAGCTCTCACCTTTAATCACTATTTCTCTCAAAGGTTCAATTTCTCCTTCCTAGATATTCCCTTTTTGTCTTACAGGCATAACCGCTGCTTTGCTCCATTAAAAATCGCTCTTTGCTTTGCTTCCATTACTGCTCTTCCTAAATCACATTATTGCTCTTTCATTGGTTTGGTTCTCTTATTTTTCTTTATGCAATAGCCTCATGGGTTGATACATTGAAACCCATCCCAATTATTTGGTCGTATATCAATCTTTCCACCACCGCCCGTCAAAGACCCCTTCACTTTTTTTTTCTTTTTCTTTCTCAAAATTAAATCAGAAATCGTCTCAACCTACTTAATTGATATGTTTTCACCAGTAAAGAACCACTGTCAAATCCAAATTGTGGTAAAATTCAAAAGTTTTTGATGGGTTTGGTTTTTCAAATTTGTGGTCAATAAGTGAGATTGAAAAAAGTGTTAGTGGTTACGTGATAATGTAATAGTGGATATTTTTATTTTTAAATTTGTTATAGTGATTGTGGTGGTGATGGAAGTTATGTCTGTAATATATTTTTTTCTGTCATGGAGAGGAAAGATGGAGAAAGTTTGGGGAAGAGGACGACAGAAGATGTGGAGGAAAAATTAGAGAAGTAAGAGGTCTAAGAATTAGGTGGAATCCATATTGATTTTAGAGAAAAAAAAAGATAAAATAATTTTAAAGATCTTCACTCGCTTGGATCTGGTGTACACAAAATTTTTTATGTCAGCATAACGGGTTTAAGAGAATATACTTCTACCAAGCAGAGATGTCTGTATGGTCACATGGCAAGTTAAAGTGTTCAATTGATTGCAGACAACTTAAAGAGGCTATTTGTGTATTTCGCCTTTTTTTAATGAGAAATTTTTATAACCACGCATATATTATAATTTGCTTAAGACCACTAACTTTAAAAGATTTAAAATTACTCAACTTTCAAAAGTATTTTTTCAATTAAACTAAACAAACAAATTGAATCTGAGTCAAGTATATAAATTACATTAGTGCAAAGCAGGTACTCAACAAAGTCACGTGCGCCAAACATGACTAATTCCGTCCACTATAAACCCTAGGGTTTGTACCAAAACCTTCAACAAAACAAATTTAATAGAAAGTTGAAAGATGTTCTTATGTTACTACTCGCTCTTTCAGAACTTGCTCCTCTCAATTTTAGTTTTTTTTTCTTTCTGATTTTGCAGGTTAATTTATATGTGATGCCTTAAAAAAGGTGTACTTTAGTATCAGCATCATCATATTACTACACGAACAGATGGAAGGCAGACGAATTCGAAGGTTTAGCAGATGGCAAAGAAGCAATGGGACTCTATTGCCTATGCGCATCAATCGCCTATCCAACACTATCTCTTGTTGGTATGAATCACATCTTTCTTCTTTTTTCCCCCTATTGTTAGCGGCATTTAAAAAGTTGTGTTTGAATTGGCCATCGAATATCCAAATTTGCAGGTATTGCGATTACAAGTCGTCAATATTGAATGAACCCCTTTTTCATTTCGGACGAAGATACTCAAGGTTTCCTTTTTTAAACCTTTTTTTATTGATAAATGGTTCTTGCTTTCCAAATTTTTTGATACCTAATGTGTATGAATTAGCAGCTGGGACACATTATGCCTTTGTATGTAGAGGAAGGCGGTTTTCACTACCAATTGCTTTCTAATTTATATTTTCCAGTGCTTGAAAATTCAATATTGAAGTTTGCCTAACCTAGTAACATTTAACAAAATGTTCTTAATCGTTGCTTGGATTTTTCTGCTGCATGTGTTATGTTAAATAAATTGAAGGAGAAAGTTAAAATTGACGTTTTATTGTTGCTTGGAGGCGCATTATGCTTAGAGTTCATATAGCTTATTCTCAACAATGTTTGTAATTTGGTTGATAGTTTTGTTAGATGGTGTGTCTGGCAGGTTTTGAGAATTGCCCATTACTTAGTCACCAAACTTTAGCAGCAGCTGTCACACAGCTGACGTTAGCTTTTACCCCAGACATTTAAAACTTGTACCTAGACTTGATTAGCGAGTAAAAGACCCAAATATTCCCTTATGTATAGGGCTTGACATATTTTTGTCCTTTGTATATGCTACTGAACACAAATAGTCCCTTATGTTTGAAAAAGGTGGACACATTTGGTTCGGGTTTAGAGCAAACCCTAAAACTAAAACGGATAGATGCTCAATTTTAATGCTTTTACAGTTAAAAAAATAAAACAAAACAAACAAATCAAGATCTCTTCTCCAGTAACTCGTGTGGGACATACAAAATAAGAACAGGGATGCATTTTCACAAAACATAAATGAACAACAGAATAACAGTAATTTCTCCATGCTAAATCCATTCATCAATTTCAAAATACATTTGCATTCACTTAAAGAATCTTACATTTTCATCCATTTATTCAACAGACACTAGATAATCAATATTCACAATAGAGGAAGAAATAAAGAATCATCCATCAATGGTTGCTGCTTTGGTTGCCAATGAGAGCCTTGATAATCTGATGAAAAGGAGGAAATAAGGGGTGGCTTGCAAGCTTGATTTAGAAAAAGCTTATGATCATGTTAATTGGCAAAGCTTGTTGAATTTGTTGAAGTTGATGAATTTTGGTGATAAATGGATAAAATGGATTATATTTTGTATTTCAACCGTGAAATTCTCCATATTAATCAATGGTGATGCCCAAGGTTTTTTCAGCTCCCAAAGAGGCCTCAGGCAAGGTGATCCTCTATCACCATACCTCTTTGTTCTGGTTATGGAAATTCTTAGTACCATGTTGAGGAAAGGTGAAAGTTTGGGATGGTTAAAGGGGCTAAAGATTGGCAAGACAGACAAAGAAGGCATGATGCTTACTCATATCTTATATGCAGATGACTCTCTCCTATTCTGTGAAGCTGATAAAGCTCAAATGCTATATTTGAGAGGGGTGCTCCTATGTTTTGAGGCTGTTATTGGACTAAAAGTTAACTTGGCTAAAAGTAGTATTTTTAGTATCAATGCTGATGAGTGTGTTGAGGATCTGGCAGATATAATGAGTTGCAGAATAGAGAAATTGCCCACTACTTACCTGGGGCTTCTACTAGGGGTGAAGAGAAAGGATAAAAATATTTGGCAAGGGGTTATTGATAGATGCAGCAAAAAGCTAACTCCATGGAAAAAACAATATCTGTCATTGGGGGAAGGCTTGTGTTGATTAACAGTGTCCTAGATGGTATCCCGACATACATTCTTTGTTTTGCAGGCAAAGCATGCCTGCAGTAGTGGAGAGAAAACTGGACTCTATTAGAAGACAATTCCTATGGGAAGGAAATGCAAACAAAAGAAAAACTCATTTGGTCAAGTGGAGTTTGGTAACAGATTATAAGATGATAGGGGGGATGGGAGTAAAAAACCTGAAACTGCATAATAAAGTTTGCTATTCAAATGGTTATGGAGATATAGTACGGGGAGTGATGAAGTCTGGCAAAAAATGTTGGATGCTATATATGGGGAAAAAGAGGGTTGGAGACAAAGCTCTGCTCAATTGAAGCACTGTGGGCGAATTTGGAAGAAAATAAGTGAAGTATGGGATTGAATTCTTACATCATACAAAACTGGAAGTTAGTAATGGGGCTAGAATCAAATTCTGGAGAGACATCTGGAATGGAGATGAGCGCTTTAAAAATAGGTTCCTAGACTTGTGTAGCTGTGCTTTAAATAAATATGGTCACATTGCAGATTTTGATCAAACATCAGGCTGGCATATTATTTTCAAGAGAAATTTGAATGATTGGGAGTTGAATAGCTTCTGTCACTTGCTGCAACAACTGAACACCTGCTCAATCAAGCTGAATAAAGCAGATAATTTGATTTGGATCAACAACAGGGATAAACAATTTTCAGTTAATAATTGTTACAAAATGTTACTACAACAGAACTGTCAGGAGGACCATAATTTGCCTTGGGAGACGATATGGAAAACCAAGGCGCCTATGAAAGCAGCTTGTTTGGTTGGTTGGCAGCTAGGGATGCCTGTCTAACTCAAAATAAATTGCAAAGGAGAGGCTATTCCTTATGTAGTAGATGTTATTTCTGCAAAGCTGAACAGGAAACTGTTGAACACTTATTCCTTCCTTGCAGAATCTCAAGACAATGCTAGGAGCTCTTTCTTACTATTACGGGAGTAGCTATGGTCATACCACAGAAGATTACTGATTTACTGGAAATATGGCAAGCTCAGAAAATGAAGAGAAACTTGAAACAAACTTGGAGGACTATTCCCATATGTATTGTGTGGACTTTATGGCTGGAAAGAAACAACACATGCTTTGAAGGGAAGAGGGTGCAGATTGCTAGAATTAAAAACAAATGTATCAAGAACTTATTTTTCCGGTGTTTTAGTAAAACTCTAGATACGATGGATCATTACTTAGATTTTTTGTATTTCTTGGGGGGGAACATGTAGCATGATGGGGAATCTGTTGTAGTTTTCAAAGTTTGTACTGATTTCTGTACCATCTTGGTATTTTTTTTAATAAAAGCCTTTACTTATCAAAAAAAAAAGAATCATCCATCGATGGTCTTCTCTTATATTCCATCCGAACTAGCAGAACACTCCATCAAACCTTGAGTTTCCTATTACAGTCCAAAAGATTACCAAAAAGAAGAAAAAATCTCTTCTTTCTTAGATGAGAAAGACCCATTTCATTTTAAAAGATTTCCTATTACATCAATGTGTACTTTGCTTCAAGAAAGCTCGTTGCTAGCTCTAGCAATAATGCTATCAATTTTATTTGCTATATATGGAAAACTCAAGTTATTTCAAAGAGCTATTTCTCTGATTTAGGCCTCATTCGTTTTTTTAAGATTAAGACGTCTGAATCTGAATAGATGTGTAGTAAGATTAAGACATCATCTGAATACTAAATGATTTAGACTGTTTGATTTTTAACATCTGAAAATATAAAATTTATCTTTATTTGAAAATTAATAAACATAAAATTCAAATGAAATACTAATTAATTTAATATTCTATCAATAAAATATATAATTTTTAAAAATATGATAGTTGGTGGTGGTGATGACTAACAGTGGTGTTTGTGAATGTCAACTAGAGGCGGGTTGGTGGTGATTTTGGTTGATGGTGGTGGTTCAGGGTAATAACTAATGGTGATTGGTTGTGGTGACGATTATGATTGAGGATGGTGGTGGTAGGTGGATGGTGGTGGTAGTTGTGATTGAGGAAGGTGATGGTGGGTGGTGGTAGCTTGTTGATGCTGATGAGGTGGATAGTTGAGGTGGATGAGCGGATGGTTGTGGTTGAGAATGAAGGTGCTGAGAGTGGTGGGAATGGTGTATGGTTGTAGTTGATAATGGTGGCGGCTGTGATTGAGGATGGTGGTGGTGGTGGTTGAGTATGGTAGTGGTGGGTAGCGTGGTGGTAGTTGATAATGCTAGGCGGTGACGACAGTTAATAATGAATGTGGATGATAACATCTTAATGAAAATTACTTAATCATACAAACCTATTTAGACCCATTAAGTGGTTGTAAAGTAAAAAAAGACAGTTAATATAATTAAGATTCAGAATTTAAAAACAAACACACTTAATGTTTGAGATCTGAATGATTAAGATTTAGACCTCCATTAAGTGCAAACAAATGAGGCCTTAATCACCTCTCTTCTCTTCAACTTCATCTGAAATCCATCATTCGATGGCCCGGATGGGGGAAGACCACCTCAATCTTTGACATCCAAGGTTGAACGAAAGACTGCCATTAACTTTGTCTTGATCATCTCCGGTGTCGCTATTGATGACTTATACCTCAGTCGACTGCAGATATCTTGGGTCAAACTCCCGATGTTGCCGTAAGTGACATCAAAAGCTTACTGACCATGTGTTTTGAACTTCAATGGAGGTCCCTACAAAGACCTAAAATGTGGTTGCTCGGTCTAGTGCAAAAGCAGGATATCGAGCAATGACTTGGCAACATGTGAGCTAGTTTGGATCAAACAATTGCTCAAGGAGTTTTGGTGAAATTAGCCAGATGAACTTGTGTGCGATAATCAAGCTACCATGAGAGAACTAAACACATTGAGATTGACTGTCACTTCGTCAGACAAAAGATACTCTTAGGAGATATTGCGACAAAGTTTGTGAAGTTGAATGATCAGCTTACATATATTTTCACCTGGTCCTCGTAGTAGTTACATATGTGACAAGCTTGGTACATATGATTTGTATGCATCGGCTTGAGGGGGAGTGCTAGATAGTTAGATGAGATCAAGCTGGCTTGTGAACCCTCTAAGGTTAGCTTAAGATTTCTAAGCTTAACCTTTTTCTGGACAGTAAGATATCTAACATACTTGATTTGTGAGCTAGGAGTTGAGAAAACTGTGAGAGACTCAGAGAAGATATTTATTAAATGACAAACAAATGTAGATTGGCTAGAAGCATTCTTTAAAAACTAAGAGCTACTTAAGATGTCGAATCTCTTCTCTTTAAAAGAAGCTAAGAAAACAAGATAGAGCTAAAGCTAAAGAAACAAGAGAGCTGGGATCTTTTCATCAAATTATCAAGTAATCAATAACTCTCACCTCCCTTGTTTTCTCACAATATGCACACAAGAATTACATAATATGAGAAGGTTAGGCAGAGCCTAGTTCTATGAGATCAAGCTTGTCTTGCAAGCCCAATGAGGTTGGATTATAATTTCTAACCTAACTGTTTTCTTTGGATAAGTAAGGTTCTAACTTATTTGATTTTTTTATTTTTTGTATATTGATAGCGGCTGGGTTGGTTTGCACGACTATCCACCGGTTTCTTGCTATTTCTCACCAATACGAATACTGGGTAACTTAACCTACCAAGAATTGAATGAATGGGAATAGTTCACCTTGTGCGGCCTCCATTGGGATTCAAACCTTTGTTTGCAAGGTTGTTATTCTACTCTTCAACTGCTAGGCCATCCCTTGCGATTGTGGAAGTTTTAATGTGTTGACACTAAACCTCATTGTATTTGACTATATGCTATAGTTTGTGCTTAAATATGCATATATGTTGAGTTATATTATATTATATATTTTATGTGTAAATGTCTAATATATATATTTATTCTTTGCAACTTTTAACTTTTTTATCTTATGTAGGGAGCTGTTTGGGCTTAGTTTTAACTTTTATCCCTTGCTAAGTGACTACTTCTCTTGCAGGTGCTTGAAAGCTTGGTTCTCAATGGGTGTTGGATTTAGTCTTGCTGTGTTGGCTGCAGTTACTATGGTCAGTCACCTGCTAGATTCAGTATTGTTTTATTTCTTTTATATCTCCTTATTAATTAATGTTTGAAAATAGCAAATGAAAAAAGAATTTTCCCATTTTGTTTAACTTCTGCCCATTGAATTAGCATTTCTTCATTCTTGCCAGATTCTTTTGTATGATATCGGCAATATACTGTGTCTCTATTATGGCAACACCCAGATGAGCTATGATATTAGTGGATATCTGTTTGGGTTTTCTTCTATGGTATGTATTCTCACATTATTAACTCACTTGGTTTTCAGTCTTTCTTTGGATTACTGGGCTTCAAACCAATACTTCATTACCATCATGGCTAGGACCAGGAATAAAAATATATGAAAAGTAAATGAATTTTCCTGTCATTTCTAGGCATTCATAGAACTGAAAAACAGAACTCAAGGTTGCAAATAAATGAACGTCAACTACCTCCAATAAAAAAATTGGTGTTTTCGACCCATATACCAATTCTTCTCTTGTTCTCAATACAATTAAACTTGCAACCCTCTGAAAAGCAAAAATGAATAAAGAATATTGATTAAGTTACCTTTGTTCTTTTGCTCTCTTTTTTGAGCATAGTTTATTTTATTAGGCAAGATGTTAGGCATGTTTAAGTTGCTTTTAACGTGTACCTATGTTGGTTGTCTATTTGGCTTAATAAGGTAAGGGGTGAAATGGTCTTGACTTATGCTATCTTTTTGGGCTTAAGGTAAGGGGTGAGCATGGCTGTGACCTACATAGACATGATCTGGGATAGGAACTGCTATTTGCATTCAAATCAAGAGTTCTCTAAACAGTTGCATCTGCTTCACTTGTTTTTGGGCGCAGATATCAGGCTTGACCATCTCACTGGCTGACATTGGATATCTGTGCATATCTTCCATCATATCAGTTTCAGTGCATGAACTTGGCCACGCTCTAGCTGCTGCAAGGTTAAGACATACTGTTTTGAAATGTTTAGAGCATAATGTTGAATGTAGCTATACTTCATATATGTATTCATGGAAATCTTCTTGAAAGATTATGTTCCTTCTTGTACTTGTATTCTTTCATTAGTTTTCCTAATTTTGGAACTACGGGAGAAAATAATACATGTGGGACAATGCATATACGAAGAATGATGAATAATTTTCTCTTTAGATGAGTTTCTGTGGTTTCAGTCCAGTAGATTAATAATGGCAGTGCATCTGCTTTGGCTTCATTGAAGGCTTGCTTAGAGATGATTGAGAATTTTTGAACTGTTATTGAGCAATATAATCAGGGTATGTTAAGGAAGAGAGTTCATTACATGAACAGACTGACAGATGTTTCTTCCTCTGATGCTCCTATTAATCACACCTCTGGAACAAGAAAACCCAAAGCCAACGCCCAAATAATGTATACTCAAAGGACAAGAATATGAATCTCAGTTCACCCGTCACGTGCTTTGGTGCTTTTGTTTGAGTATCCTGAATTCTCTTCCTTTTACCCAAAAGGTTCTGAATGGCGGAAAGTTCTCTACATGTGTGTTCGGGCTGATGGGAAACAAGGGGTATGAATCTTTTCTAGTAGAGTTTCACCAATGAATCGATCGAGCTGGAGGAAACGAGGTATCAAAGTGTAGAGGCACAAAGTTTCTAGGATAAGATGCAGTTAACATTTCTTGTACTTTTTTCTATGCATGATTAATAGCTTCTATGAAATCTTTGTATATAAGTCTCATGGCTGCACAACAAATAATAGACATGTTGTTAAGCATGTTAATTGCATCAGTTAACGTTCATGATCTTTGATTTAACAATTGGCTAACTATTGCATCATATACCTGATCAGTTGACATGTTTTGAGACCTAGCAGTAGCAGTACATGAATCTCACAGCTGCTTTTGTAGGCACTACATTCTGGAAATGCAGTGAGGGCATACAGATGGAGTACATCGCTGTATTTCTGGCTGCATTATTTCCAGGCGCTCTTGTGGCATTCAATCACGAGTTATTGCTGGCATTATCCAAAGTTTCTGCTCTTCGTATATACTGTGCTGGCGTTTGGCATAATGCAGCTGTGGGTGCTCATAGCAGCTCTTGGTTTTTTAAGGAATGCTAGTCCATCTACATTTATTTGTCATATTATGTACTCTTTGTACTGATTGGGCGACTTTTCTTTCAGCTCTGTTCTGTTTGTGCTTGGGCGTTGTTCGTTCAACCCTTGATCTTGTATCCATTTTACATTCATGATGAAGGGCCTGTGGTAATTGAAGGATTAATTTCCTGTACTGTAAGGTGCTAATTTGGGGAACCTAATTAGGTATTGTTGTGGCTAATGTTTTCCAATCACAATATCTTGAGCAGGTGCTGGATGTGTCTCCAACATCGCCGTTGTCTGGCTATTTATCTCCTGGTGATGTCATAATATCATTGGATGGCATCCGCATCAATAATCTTCAGGAGTGGTCGCAAATGATTGCTCTACTAACTGAGCACTATCAAAACTCTCACAATCACAGCCTTCCTGGAAACTCTATGAAAACAAGTGTTGGTAAAGGATACTGTGTTCCCTATTCTTTGATTGAAGAGAGCAAACATATTTCGTTGAAAGGCAATGAAACTTCTTGCCCAGATGATCTAAGTCCATTTATTGCCATTCCATGCTTGGATCAGGCCATGCCTGATGATGATAATCTTGAGGTTAACCATCAAAGGGATGGAGGTAAGCTCCACTGCTTATATGAGTCGGATATATTAAACCTTGACAAATGTGGTGATGGTTGGGGTCGAATTCGTAACAACAGGAGCAGCTGCTTGTGTTCCAAGGTGAATTCTTAGGGTGTCCTATTTTGACAAGATGTTACATCTTTATATCATTTTTCCAGCTGTTTATGTTTGTCATGTACTGCCAAGAAAAATTGCTCATGTAGTTTGTAATGCGCTATTATGATTAGAACAAACACAACCACACTCAAAATGCATTTGAACATGTGGTGAAAAGTTGATGTTTTATTGCAGGACAAAGCATGCTTTGTTCCACTTTTGTCAACCGGGGTAGCATGGGTGGAGATAGTATATTCAAGTCCTCCTCTGCAATGCTCGCAACTTGGAACAACGCGTGTTGTTGACGATGATAACTCAAGGGAGAACCCCTGTGTTAAGTCCTTTGTTTTTGTGGGTGATGTAAATTCAATGAAGCATTCAGTTCTTTTGACTTCATATCAACCTCGTTGGTCAGCAAAATTTGGTGCACATCTTCCATACGTACTGGAAAAGTTTTTGATGTTCACCTTTAATGTCTCTTTGACCCTTGCACTTCTCAACAGCCTGCCGGTATGTTCTCATATAGAAAGGATAACTTTCTCTGATTTCCATATCTTTTAGCCCTCGTGTGGTCATATCTTGTTGTGTATTTTCTGCGTCAAGCTTCAATTGAACCTCAATGTGATGTTAGGAAATACCAGTTTTGTTGGGAGGTTGCAACAGCTTGATGGTTACAGAATTGTGCTGATTTGGGGCTAGAAGGATAGAGAATCATTGTGGATGAAATGGGTCTTATAATGGATAATTTCTTAGAAAGATTAAGCATGAAAAGAGCTTGGAAAACATGAAAGTCAAGGCATGTTTAATGCTGGAAAAACAGTGATGATTTTATGGAAAGATGAAAAGAAAAAAGAACACACTGCAAATTAGGTTTCCTCAGGCATCATACCACAAGTTTAGGATTATCTGAATGGAGGAGGATTACTGAAGTATCATGTAATAGGTTACGTTATGGAATTGAGAGTATGACATACTAGGTATAGATGTTACCTAATCGTGCTCAAAAGGGTTAACCTAAACATATAGGAAGCAAATGCTATTCCTGTTCCCAATGGCTTCTTACTGAACTTTATAGACTCCACAGATTGAAGATTTTCCCAGAAAACTCCTCTTTGCTACTGTGGTTAGCAACAATACCATGTCAAAATCATGAAACATCTATTGGATGGAAGGC
This sequence comes from Nicotiana knightiana, assembly GCA_005239525.1. NCBI lineage: Eukaryota > Viridiplantae > Streptophyta > Magnoliopsida > Solanales > Solanaceae > Nicotiana > Nicotiana knightiana. The sequence continues at coordinate 12,530 of ML393091.1, forward strand.
ATTGCAATCTGAGGTGTCAAAAACAAGGCAAAAGATGTTAGTACTATTAAGGTGTAAGCATGTGTTATGCCCTTTTTTCAATGAAATTATTACCTTATCAAAAAAGGTGGAAGCATGAATGGAATACCTCGGTGTGATGGTTCAAGTGGGTTCAACATTTGTAAATGGTTGTGTGTTTGAATCCATTCTCTTACATATTCCCTCTATTTAGGAGACCTGGACTATATTCTTTTTGAAATGCTCTCTATTGGGATGTGGCCAGAGTTCTTTTCTCTCTCCTCTTCCTTTCCAAACTCCGGCACAGTCCTTTGCTTAGTAATGGATCAGAGAATCACTTCTATTTTGAGCGAAAAAACTTCTTAGTTAGCATAATGAAGAAGCTGAAAGCTAGTTTGTCCATACAGCACGCAGCAGAAGATTTATGCATCAAATTAAGATTGATGAAAGCAACATTCGATGGGTATGTGAAGCATTGATTCAAGTCTCACTACAGTCCAGTAATAAATGCAGGAGATAGGGTAGGAAGACACAAGCTTACCCCTTCATAGTGGTCCAGAATTTTAATAGCTACATAAGGTTCGTTAGAGTAGAATGTATCCTTGGGGATAATAAATATGCAATTATCATCACACAAGGCAGTTACGACAAAGGATGGGGGGACATAGCAAGGAAGAGACAAGGATATAATGGGACATATATAGACCCAAGATTCCATCTTTACGCAGACCAGTCCAGGTCTTATAAGGAAGATGTAAGGATTTCACAATGGCCAACTAAGATCAGTGCTGCAACAGGGCAACATCCGGATCCATCGAAGGAAAGAACATGGAAAGGAACATTCCCTTTCGAAATGCTTCATCAGCTAGTTGAATGGTCATTAAACTTCAGCTCCATGTATGGGTGATCTAGAAGTGGTTCATAGGCAGATGGCATGTCACAGCTGGTCTTAAAGTCACACCGATCGGGCATAATTTGTTCTTCGAACTCCCGTCCAGAGTAGAAGCAAACAAAGTCAAAGCTGGTGAATGGTTTTGGAATGATAGAAGATTGATTCTGCAATGGTGGTCTCTCGTGACAGGAATAAAGTTGCTAGCAACGAAATCAGATCACAGGTGGGTGAAGATGTTTGCAATCACTATCCAAGCATGGACTTCAGACACATTCAAATTCATCGGTAACAAGTGTAGTGGTTTTGTTGGATTGATGAAGACACCAAACATAAGGTGCATCTATTCCAAGCTAGTATCTTTGTGAAAAATAGCAAGGGAGAACTGCCAGAAATTTGGAGTTGATCAATGAGGATTGAGGGTTTGAAATTTCATTATTGGAGGACCATCACGCCAAAGTCTAGCCAATTGGAAAACCTAGCTTTGGTAAAGCAGAGAGGACACTGGTTGAAGTAGGTACCTCGAGCCATGTATCGAGGCTAGTAGTTACACACGTGGGATGGACACTTTACAGCTTTAATTTAAAATTTGGTGCACTTGGTAAAGGGTTAGCAATCTCAGAGGGTAATGACTAATGAGAGGAGAAGGCCTACTACAAGTGCTGTTAAATATTTTGGCTTGGAAGCAAATAAAAACTATTATAAAAAGGCCCAAAAATGAAAGCCCATATAAGAGTTTAGCTTATTATAAGAGAAGACAAATTGGAGGATAGTTGGACACAAGCCCAACACAAATGCAAACCGATTTAATACCTTAGCCGTCTCTTGGCTTTGAATACTCTTTGATACCAAAGTCCTTCGTAGCCTCCTCTCAAAACAGAGCTCGGAAATTAGCTCCTCTGGTGCAGACGATGAAGCTACTCCACAACAGAGATCCACAAGCCACATCGCATTCTCCCCTCAAGCATCGAATTAATTCCAATAAGCAGCTTAGATACAAATTTCTCTTCCCAAGCAGTTTGCGAAGCTCTTCTCTTGACATGGTACGAGGGTGATTCCAGTATGCAGCTAATAGACAAATCTTCTCTTATAGAAACCTCGAAATGGACTAAAATCACCATGGTGAAGGCATGCAAACTCTGTGGTTAATGTGACCGTGTTCGAGCATGATCTCCCGGATATTATTCTAGGAATGGAGCAACAGAGACAAATCCAAATTCAGCAAGAGTCGTCAAAGCAAAAGTTTGGAAAGGAGAAGAAAAACAAAGGAGAAGGGGAAAGAAAAAGGTTAGCCCGTGGAATCAATTATGATCGAAAAGGGCAACATGTTAGTGGAAGTAGGGGTAGGCACTACAACTTCTTTTCTGGATGAAGCTATTTATCTTGAGCTAGAACATGCGGGGTTGAATAAGGATGGGAAAAAGACCACTATCTCTCATTCAAAAGTGGAGGGTGGATATCTGCAGGAGACTGAGATAAGAGGACTGGTTTGGTAGAATGATTTAGCAACTTTGGGGTAGCAGTTGGGCTGCTTGGGTGGAATTAAAAATCATGTGGAATTAGGGTAGGGATTTAATGATTTGGGATTATAGTCAGTGGAACAAAATAGACACACTTCAGGGTTCCTACTCCATATCATATATGCTTGAGAGTATTCAAGAGGAATACAGGTTGTGCTTCATAGGTGTTTATGGGCCTCACCCTAGTCCAGAAAAGGAAGAGATGTGGAATGAACTTGTAGGGGTAAAGGGACTATGGTAAAGTCGCTATGTTTTGGGAGGTGACTTCAATGTTTGCAGATTTGAAAGTGAAGCTAAATTGCATAAGAATATCCATAGCCATGAAATCATTCTGAGACATTATCCAGGATCTTGATGTTATTGATTTACCTCTTCAAGGGGCTCATTACACCTGGTCAGAGGTGATAAACACATACAAGCATCCAAAATTGATAGGTTTATCATCTGCTGTGGAATGACTCAGAGTTGTGAGACAAACTGCCCTTCTAAAGGTGATCTCAGATTATAGGCCAATCTTATTGGAGAGTGGGGGCTTGGAAGCAACTCCTTGTTTCAAATTTGAAAACACGTGGCTACAGTCAAAAGAGTTCCTTGACAAATTGAAGCACTGATGACGGTTACACTTTTACTGGTAGTGCAGATTTCGTCCTTCTACAAAAGTTGAAAAACTTGAAAATGGACATCACTACTTGGAATAGGGAAGAGTTTGAGAAGGTGGAAACTAGGAAAACCAGGGAACTAGATGAACTTATGGCATTTGAACAGTCTGAAGTAAGGCAACTTTATCTGAGTCCAATCAAATGATGAACCTGAGAGTTCAATTACAACAGCTCGCCAAAGCAGAAGAGATGTCGTAGAGGCAGAAGTCCAGGTGTCTTTGGCTTAGGGAAGGAGACAGGAACACTAAATACTTCTAAAAGATTGCCAATTCACACAGAAAGGGAAATTGCACTGACAAATTCATGGTGGGTAGTGAAATCATTGAGGATAAAGAATTGATAAAGGAGACTGGATTTCTATGAAAAGCTGTACAGGAAAATTGGAGACCTTCTGCTAATTTTGAAGGCATTGCCTCCACAGCTGAAGAGGAAAGGTGTGATCTGGAGGCAACTCTTTTTGAAGAGGAGGTAATAGCAGCTAAATCCAGTGCATCAAACAAGGCAGCTGTAGATGGGGATGCAATGGCCTTTTACCTACAGTCTTGGAAATTCATAAAAATATAAAATCTGACATCCTTGTAGAGTTGAATCCTTATGATCAACAATGTTTGAGGGTTAGATCATGTAATGCATCCTTCATTGCGCTGATATCTAAGAAGAAAAGTTGGAATTAAGATACTACATGCAATTGGCCTTTGGCAGTGTATACAAGTTAGCTAAGGTCCTAACAAAAAGATTGAGGAAAGTGATGGGGAACTTGGTCTCAAATCAACATCCTGTCATTAGAGA
>ML393094.1:0-71343 GCA_005239525.1 Nicotiana knightiana
TATATATATATGTATGTATATGTTCCGGTAGGGCCCTGGCCTGACCTCGTCACTACTCGATCGAGGTTAGACTTGACACTTACTGGGTACCATTGTGGTGTACTCATTCCTGCACATGTTTTTCATGTGCAGATCCAGGTACATCTTATCCGCCTCATCATTAGTGCAGTCGCTGCAGATTACCGGAGACTTCAAGGTACATCTGCCCGAGCCCGCAGATCCTCGGAGTCCCTCTCTATCCCTTAGGTTGTTTTCCTCCCTTTTTTTCTTTAGACACTATGTATAGAAAAATAGTTAGACAACTTTCGTAGAGCTTGTGGATCGTGACTACCGGGCTTTGGGAAATACTATTTTTATTCGAGTGTTGGTGTTCTTGTATATGCCGAGCGGCCTTTTTATCAGTATAAAATGTTTATTGAAGTTTAGTTGATAATTATTGCTTTATTTCTGTTATTTCGTAATTTTTACGCTTACCTAATCGTAGTGACTAGGTGCCGTCACGACGCTTTATGGAGAGAGAAATGGGTCATGACAAGTTGATATCAGAGCTCTAGGTTCATAGGCATCATGAGTCACAAGCTGGTTTATTAGAGTTTCGCGGATCAGTACAGAGACATCTATACTTATCTTCGGGAGGCTATGGAACTGTTAAGCACAATCATACTTCTTTGATTTCCTTGTCGTGCGAGTTATTGATATAAAAAATTCTAAGATTCTCTATTCTATTCTTTCTCACAGATGGTGAGGATCCGTAACCGGAGATCCGACGATCAGGCACCCGTGCCCCCTGCCAGAGCCGCTAGAGGTCGGGGCCGGGGTAGAGGATGACCACGCGGTGCAACCATAGCACCTGTACGAGCTGCGACAAAGGAGCCCCCAACAGCTCCAGTCGGAGGGCCATCACCTGAGGTTCCTATTGCTGCTCCAGCTCTTCAGGAGACTCTCGCTCAGTTAATGAGCATGTTCAGCACTTTAGCTCAGGCTGGACTGATTCTACTAGCTCCTGCCACATCTCAGGTCAGGGGAGGGGCACAGACTCCCGTAGCCCGTACTCCTGAGTAGAGGGTCCAGGTTGATCAGACCCCAAAGTTTATTCCTATTGCACCAGTGAATCCAGTTCAGCATGAGACCAAGGTAGCTGCTTCTGAGGCAGAGCAACTTAGACTTGAGAGGTACAAGAAGTACCACCCACCCATTTTCAACTGATTAGATTTAGAGAATGCTCAGGGTTTTCTAGAGGAGTGTCATTGTATCCTCCGCACTTTAGGCATAGCGGAGACGAGTGGGGTATCTTTCACCGCTTTCCAGCTGAGAGGTGCAGCCTATCAGCGGTGGCGTGCCTATGAGCTGAGTAGTCCGGACAAGGCAACCTCACTCACTTAGACTCAGTTATCAGATATGTTTTTGTTTGAGTACCTCCCTCAGAGCCTTAGGGATGCTTGGCACGCGGAGTTTGAGCAGCTGCGTTAGGGTTCTATGGCTGTGTCAAAGTATGCAGTCTGTTTCAGTGAGTTAGCCCGACATGCACCGGCTTTGGTTGCTACAATTAGGGAGAGGGTTCGTCGCTTCATTGAAGGACTCCACCTTAGAGGTCGTGAGTATTGCCAGGAGAGTGCAGGGCATGCTTGCCAGGGATAGAGAGGAGAGAGAGGAGAGAGAGGCCAAGAGGTCTCGAGAGACTGGCTATTATTCTGGGGCTCGTGCCCCAGCAGCTCGCCATGGCAGGGGTTTTGTGAGTCGCCCTGTTCATTCAGCTCTTTCAGCCGCCAGTGGTGTTCCAACTCCTTCCAGCCTCAGGAGCCTTATTATGCACTACCAATATCCAGTGTGTCTCCTACTCGGGGTGCTATTAGCGGCCAGTCCAGCAGACCTGGTTCGAGTTAGTCACAGCCGCCACATCATTTTATGGGTTGTTTTAAGTGTGGTGACACTCATCATATGGTGAGAGATTTCCCCAGACTTAGGAGGGGTGCACTTCCACAGGTTTCTCAGCCACCACGTGCTCCACGGGGTCCTTCGGCTATGCTTCCATCCCCAACTGCCGCCCCACCCACCCAGCCAGCTCGAGGTGGAGGTTGGGGAGGTTGATGTCGCCCTAGAGGGGGAGGCCAAGCTAGGTATTATGTCCTTCCAGCTTGTTCATAGGCAGTTGCTTCCGACTCTGTCATCACAGGTATTGTTCCAGTCTGTCATAGAGATGCATCAATTTTATTTGACCCAGGCTCTACATATTCATATGTGTCCTCTTATTTTGCTCCACATTTGGGGGTATCCCGGGATTCTTTGAGTTCCCCTGTTTATGTATCTACTCCTATGGGAGATTCTCTTATTGTGGACCATGTATATCGGGCGTGTTTGATTGCTCTTAGTGGTTTTGAGATCATAGACGATTTATTATTGCTCAACATGGTATATTTCGATGTTATCTTGGGCATGGACTGTTTGTCGCCCCATTATGCTATTCTTGATTGTCATGCTAAGACCGTGACGCTGCCTTTGCCAAGCTTACTGCAATTAGAGTGGAGGGGTACCTTAGATTATACTCCCCGCAGGGTTATTTCATTTCTTAAGGCTCAGCGAATGGTTGAGAAGGGGTATGATGCGTGTTTGTCCTACGTGAGAGATGTCAGTGTTGATAAACCTATAGTTGATTCAGTTCCAGTAGTGAGGGACTTCCCAGATGTATTCCCAGTTGATCTTCTGGGCATGCCGCCTGACAGAGATATAGCTTTTGGCATTGATTTGTTGCCGGGCACTCAAACCATCTCTATTCCTCCTTACCGTATGGCTCCTCCTAAGTTGAAGGAGCAGTTGCAGGAGTTACTTGATAAGGGCTTCATTCGGCCCAGTGTGTCACCTTGGGGTGCTCCGGTCATGTTTGTGAAGAAAAAGGATGGCTCTATGCGTATGTATATTGATTATCACCAGCTGAACAAGGTTACAGTGAAGAACAGATATCCATTGCCTCGCATTGATGATTTATTTGATCATTTACAGGGTTCTAGGGTGTTTTCCAAGATTGACTTGCGTTCAAGCTATCATGTTGAAGATTCGGGAGACGGATATCCCGAGACTGACTTCAGGACCAGATATGGTCATTATGAGTTTCTTGTCATGTCTTTTGGGCTGACCAATGCCCCAGCAGCCTTTATGCATTTGATGCACAGTGTGTTCCGGCCTTATCTTGACTCCTTCATCATTGTGTTTATTGACGACATCCTAGTGTATATCCGGATTCGGGAAGATCATGAGTAGCACCTGAGGATTGTGCTTCAGACTTTGAGGGAGAAAATGTTGTATGCAAAATTTTCTAAGTGTGAGTTTTGGCTTACACAGTGGAATTCTTGGGTCATGCAGTATCGAGTGATGGGATCAAGGTAGATTCGAAGAAGGTGGAAGCAGTGCCGAGTTGGCCTAGACCATCATCAACTATAGAGATCCGCAGTTTCCTTGGTTTGGCGGGATATTACCGTCGCTTTGTAGAGGGATTTTCATCTATTGCAGCACCTATGACCAGGCTGACCCAGAAGGGTGTTCCACTCAGGTGGACAGAGGAGTGTGAGGAGAGCTTTCAGAAGCTCAAGACAGCTTTGACTACAACCCTAGTATTGGTATTGCCTACAGGTTCGGGGTCTTACACCATCTATTATGATGCCTCGTGGATTGGTCTTGGCGCGGTGTTGATGTAGGATGGTAGGATGATTGCCTACGCATCCAGATAGCTGAAGGTACATGAGAAGAACTATCATGTCCACGATTTTGAGTTAGCAGCTATTGTTCATGCCTTGAAGATCTAGTGCCATTATTTTGTACGGTGTTCCTTGTGAGATCTACACTGATCACCGGAATTTGCAACACCTGTTTAAGCAAAAGGATCTTAACTTGCGCCAACGGAGGCGGTTGGAGCTACTTAAGGATTATGACATCACCATTTTGTATCACCCGGGGAAGGACAATGTAGTGGCCGATGCCTTGAGTCATCGGGCGGAAAGTTTGGGGAATTTGGCATATCTTCTAGCACCAAAGAGGCCCTTAGCATTAGATGTTCAGGCCTTAGCCAGCCAATTCGTGAGATTGGATATTTCGGAGTCGAGCCGATGCTTGCGTGGTCTCTCGGTCTTCTCTTTATGATCGTATCTGGGAGGGTCAGTTGATGACCCCCATCTGCTCGTCCTTCAAGACATCGTTCAGCGAGGTGATGCTAGAGATGTGACTATTGGTGATGATGGTGTGTTGAGGATGTTGGGATGTATATATGTGCCCAATGTGGACGGGCTTCGGGAGTTGATTCTCGAGGAGGCCCATAGCTCGCGGTATTCCATCCATCCGGGTGCCGCAAACATGTACCAGGATTTGAGATGGCACTATTGGTGGAGGAGGATGAAAAAGGATATAGTTGGGTTTGTGGATAGGTGTCTCAACTGTCAGCAGGTAAAGTATGAGCATCAAAGACCGAGTGGCTTGCTTCAGAGGTTAGAGATCCTAGAGTGGAAGTGGGAGCGGATCACCATGTATTTCGTAGTTCAGCTCCCACAGACTTCGAGGAAGTTCGACGCTATTTGGGTGATTGTGGATCGGCTGACCAAGTATGCTCATTTCATTCCAGTGATGACTACATATTCTTTCAAGCCCGCCTTCATGGTGTCCCGGTTTCTATCATTCAGACAGAGGCACACAGTTTACATCAAGGTTCTAGAGAGCCGTGCAACAGGAGTTGGGCACTAGAATGGAGCTGAGCACAACATTTCACCCTCAGACGGACTGGCAACCTGAGCACACGATTCAGATACTAGAGGATATGCTCTGTGCGTGTGTGATGGAGTTTGGAGGGCCATGGGACCAGTTCTTGCCACTTGCGGAGTTTGCCTACAACAACAGTTATCAGTCCAACATTCAGATGGCACCGTATGAGGCTCTGTATAGTAGGCGGTGTCTGTCCCCAGTGGGTTGGTTCGAGTCAGGCGAGGACCGATTGTTGGGTAAAGACTTGGTCCAGGATGCCCTGAATAAGGTGAAGGTGATTCAGGATAGACTTCACACAGCCCAGTCTAGACAGAAGAGTTATGCGGACCGGAAGGTTCGCGATTTAGCATTCATGGTTGGAGAGAGAGTCTTGCTTCGGGTATCGCCTATGAAGGGCGTCATGAGGTTCGGAAAGAAGGGAAAGCTGAGCCTGAGGTACATTAGTCCTTTTGAGGTGTTGCGGCGTGTTGGGGAGGTTGCTTATGATATTGCTCTACCTCCCAGCCTAGCAGGAGTTCATCCGGTATTCTATGCTCCGAAAGTATCACAGTTATCCGGCTCATGTATTGGATTTCAACTTAGTCCAGTTGGAGAAGGATCTATTTTATGTTGAGGAGCCAGTGGCTATCTTGTACAAGCAGGTCAGAAAGTTAAGGTCAAAGAACATTGCTTCAGTAATGGCTCAGTGGAGGGGTCAGCCGGTCGAGGAGGCGACTTAGGATACCGAGTGGGATATGCGCAACCGTTATCCTCATCTTTTCATAGCTTCAGGTATGTCTCGATGCTCGTTCGAGGACGAACGATTGTTTTAAGGGGGGATGTAATGGCTCGGCCGGTTGTTTTGAGATTTAGAGCCCCGATCCCCTATTAACTGGTTTCCCCGTACCTATTTTTGCTATTGTGTCTTGTCGGGAGTGTTTGTTTTGGGTTTTGGAGTGAATTGAGACACTTAGTCTCTTAATTGAAAGCTTAAGTTGGAAAAGTCAATCGGATGTCGACTTGTGTGTAATCGCCTCGGATTTGAATTTTGATGGTTCTGTTAGCTCCGCTTAGGTGATTTTGGACTTAGGAGCGCGCCCGAAATTTGATTTGGAGGTCCGTACTAGAATTAGGCTTGAACTGGCAAAAGTAGGAATTTTGGCAATTTTGGTCGGCAGTGGAAATTTTTGATATCGGGTTCGAAATGGAATTTCGGAAATTGGAGTAGGTTCGTAGTGTCATTTTTGACTTCTGTGTAAAATTTGGGGTCATTCAAACGATATTTGATATGTTTCGACATCGTTTGTAGAATTTAGAAATTTCAAAGTTCATTAGGCTTGAATCCATGTGAAATTGGTGTTTTGATGTTATTTTGAGTGATTCGAAGGTTCGACTAAGTTTGTATGGTATTTTAGTATTGTTTGGTATGTTTGGTTGAGGTCCAGAGGTCCTCGGATGAGTTTCGGGTGCTTAACGGGTGAAACTTGGACTTAGAAGAAATTATGATGTGCTGGTTTCTGGTATTTTCGCACCTACGGTGGGGGAACCGCAGGTGCGGGGCCGCATGTGCAGATGCCCAAGCGCAGAAGCGGAATTCGGAAGAGTGGTCTGGGGTCGCAGGTGCGAGGTGAGTTCCGCATCTGCGATGCCCGCAAATGCGCGTGAGGGATTGCATGAACGGTATGAGACCGCAGAAGCGGACATAGGTCCGCAGTTGCGCACATACGCATGTGCGGCCACCTTGTCGCAGATGCGGACTTTAAGGACTTAAGTGAAATCCGCACCTGCGTTGATTTTTCCGCAGGTGTGGTACCGCAGATGCGGTTATCCCCTCGCAGAAGCGAAATCGCTGGGCAAAAAAGGGAAAATTTTGAGGGTTTGATCTTATTTTCATTTTGGGACTTGGAGAGCTCGGATTTGGGCGAAATTTCGAAGGATTTTCAGAGGCAGATATTGGGTAACGATTCTTAACTCGATTTTGATTATATTTCATCAATCTATTTTTGTATTCTTCATCTAATTAAGGAATTTGGGTGAGGAAGTTGGGAAAATAGGGGGGAAATTCACCAACCAAAAATCTGAGTTTTGAGTGGGATTCAGGCGTCGGATTTGGATAATTTTTGTACGACTGAACTCGTGAGTGAATGAGTGTTCTTATTTGGTAGCTTTTACTCGATTATGAGACGTGGGCCCGGGGAAGCTTTTTGAGCGATTTTCCAATTTCTTGCTTTAACTTTGATTCTGTTCGCTAGATTAGTTTCTTGTAGTTATATTTATGTTATATAATTGGTTTTGACTAGATTTTGAGCATTCGGAGTCAGATATTCGTGGAAAGAGCATTATTTCGGGTTGATTTGAGCTTGGTTCAAGGCAAGTGTCTTGCTTAACCTTGTGTGGGGGAACTCCCCTTAGGATTGGTACTATTGTTGATATATGAACGCCGTGTACATGAGGTGATGAGTACGTACACGTGCTATGTGTGTAAAACCTGATTTTCACTAAATAGTAACCTGTTTTTTTCCTTTTATTTTTTATCTTATTAGCATGTATAGTATCCTGTTAGACTAAGAAAGCATGACAACTTGCCTTAACTGTTTACTCGAACAATGTGCAACATGTTTAGTTGTTAACCTGTTTCCTTAACTCATAATCAGGATAATTGTTAAGATTTCGTGCCGTAGCTATTGAATTCTATTGTTTGGCTACATATTTACTTTGGAACTACAGAAAGGTATTATGGGAGATCTCCCTGTACTGCATATTTACTTTGGGACTACGGAACAATATTCCTGGAGATCCTCATGTCTTGCATATTTACTTTGGGAGTACGGAACGGTATTCCCGGAGATCCCCCTGCACATTTACGTTTGGGACTACGAGACGGTATCTCGGGAGATCCCCTCTTGAACTGTTGTGTTCTGAGCTGTTATTTTCCCTGATTCTTTCCTTGTTACATTTCAGTCATTATTTCTACGACATTCCTTGTTTTGCTTTATTATATTTATGCTTCGGTAGGGCCCTGACCTGACCTCGTCACTACTCGATCGAGGTTAGGCTTGGCACTTACTGGGTACCATTGTGGAGTACTCACTCCCTTCCTGCACATGTTTTTCTTGTGCAGATCAGGTATATCTTATCCGCCTCATCATTAATGCAGTTATTGCAGCTTACCGGAGACTTCAAGGTACATCTGCCCGCGTCCGCAGATCCTCGGAGTCCCCCTCTATCCCTTATGTTGTTTTCCATAGACAAATTTCGTAGAGCTTGTGACTCGTGACTACTGGATTTTGGGAAATACTGCTTTTATTTGATTGTTGGTGTTCTGTATATGCCGAGGGCCTTTTATCAGTATAAAATATTTATTGAAGTTTAGTTGATAATTATTTCTTTATTTTTGCTATTTCAAAATTTTTAGGCTTACCTAGTCGTAGCGACTAGGTGTCATCACGACGCCTTACAGAGGGAGAAATGGGTCGTGACATAAAGTAAGCCACTTGGTGATTAAGAGTCCTTGAATTTTGTAATCACAATATTTGCATGATCAAAATAGATATACTCATTTTATTTGGAAATTGCTTTACACAAATCTCTAGATGATTAAATGTTCCACAACCATATGCGCAATTGTCATTCGAGATATAAAGCAAACAAACTACTATGCACATCTCTATGGACATATCGGAATTTACTTTGTCTGTCGACAAAACACTGAGGAATAAATAATAAGATATAGAGTGACTTAATATCACTTTAGTAACAGTAAATCTAGTTTATACCAGGTATAGAAGAATGTACACGACATTTGATCTTCCAAATATATACAAACGCACAAGACACTTAAGAGTTACATCGAGCATTGTCTACGGTGCGAAAAAATATATACATATTAAAGTTTTGTTCAAAAGAACATTAAACCGACCAAGCCTCTGGGGCAACCAAAACTGATTGATAGAAACCACGTGATCCAAATGAGTTTGATCGCATCAAGTTTCTGTACGATGTTAGTATACATCAAAGTCCAATAATCTTAAGGAGGAAGCTTCATACCATTTAAACATGTTGAACATTTTATTGTCTTATGATAGAGCAGTTTTATACAATAGAATAAAAGTAATCCAAAATATACAAATTATAGAACTATATAGATAACAGAAAAAAGGCACTAAAGAGAACTCAAACTATAAAATAGTAGTTACAAAAAAAAAGGAATAAGATACACCGAAAGAATATTAATAGTGTGATTAAGGGAAACTAACTGACAATCTGCTTGACCCACATGAAAAAACTCAGCTTTCAACATAATCATACCATCTTCAGACAATATTAAGATCAGATCGAGCAGAATTTAAATAAGGAGAGAACAAAAAGTTCCTCTCTCAAGTCTCCTCTACAACTCCGTCCTAAATCAACTGTTTCTGCTAGCATTAGTGACATGTTTCTGATGCCTCTAAATGCAGTAATTTTTGAAAAAACTTTGTTTAAAGGTGAATATCCCAACAAAAAAATGTGAATGGGGGATCCTAAACTGATGCACAAATCAGACCAGCAGACCCAAATCACACCACACCTAGGGATAGCAAGCGGTGCGGTGCGGTGGGGGCGGTTTTCTCTTAACCCGCAAAATTGCAAACTGTCCCGCCCCGCATAGCAGTTGCACCCACGTTCACCCGCCCCGCATCCACCCCCGCATCCATCCGCCCCGCCCCGCATTATTGTTTTTTTTTTAATTTTGTTAGTTTTAATTTTTTTTAATCTTGGCTGGAAATTTTTTTATACTTTATTATATGTACTCGTATTTTTTAAAAATTCTAAAGACCTGCCTAGACGATAATTTGGCATCATCAAAGAGCTTATCCCTGTGTTATATGTACAAGAAAATTAAAGAAAAAAATGAAATATACATACACGCATAAAGTTTTCTTCTTTGGGTTGAGTGTGTAGTAGATTGTAGAAGCACATGATGAAGAAATGTTAAACAATTGAATTGAGTTTTGGTTTCGAGTTTGGACAGAAACAGAAGATACAAAACCAGAGAATATTTTAATTCCCATTATTTATAACTAAATAAACAAAAAAAAAACCATTTAATTTTTTTTAGATCAAAGGATTCATATTATTTTAGCAAAAGTTCAATTCCCATCTCTGTCATTAATGTAGAATATATTGTAAAATATTTCAAATGGAGATTCAGAATTTGAATTTTACGAGTTTGAAATTTATCGCATCTTATCAAATTTATTGAATTTGAAATTTGTTACTATTTGAAGATACTTATTGAATATTTTTAAGCTACTTATTTAGAAGAAGGTAGTTTATATTATATAAGATCGACCACTGTTTAAAATAAAGTGTCCTCTCAATTCACAATTAATATATCTGCACCCAATGAAGATGCACCCAATTGAATTAAGCATGTATAACAATTGAAATGTAATACACGTATACAAGAAAATTAGAAAATTGAGTTTCCTTCATTGATGAAGTTTATAAACCCGCACCCGCATCACACCCGCATAAATTTTAATTTTTTCCTTTTGACCCGCCTCTCCCCGCCCCCCAGCTGCATATGTTTAAACTCGCACCACCCCACATGTTTCTAAACTCGTCCCGCCCTGCACCCGTACAACCCATTTCTATCCCTACCCACACCCACAAATAAATGGTAGAGCGAAGGAAAATAATACACGTATCAGAATAAACCAAGAAATTATTTTGATCTTTTTATGCAATAATAAGTTTTACTTAATTTTTCAAATAACAAAATAGACAATATATACATACCAATAGTGCATCTTACATATTGTATTTATATAACATGTCTTCAACTGGCAGTAGCTCAGACTTGCAACTAAGAAAAAATACCTTCAAAAGAATGAACATCTATATTGAGCCAAATAACATTTGCGACGAAAGAACAAGCTATATCGGGCTATTTTTCAGTTAAAATTGACATCCAATCTGAAGTATAGATAAAAGAGAAGCTTACGAACATACTCCTACTTGCTAGAGAGCAGCAATAAAGCTTGAAGTGACATATCGAAAGCCAAAATGTGTAACCATCTTATTGTGATATCCTCAAATGATTAATATCCACCTGAATAGAAGAAGATTTTTTCAGTAAATCTAATAAAAGTAAACAAAAAATGAGCTTAATTGTAACCCCAAAAGAAAAAGGTTCAATAACTGAAGCATGTTGGCATCTGCGGATGCAATTGTAAGCAATTGTTTATCTACATTAAGCCAAACAACATTTGCTTAAAAGAAAGAACAAGCTATCTTTGACATTATATTGCAGTTAAATCCAATTTTTTGTACAATAGACGTTAGGTTAGTGGCAGAGTTTCTAAATTCTAAATAAATCATTCCTTTTTGTACTCTTGTTATAAACAATTCAAGAAAATTGAACCCATTAGCTAGATTAATTGTCATTGTAGTACTCAGTCATAATAAACTAGTGAAACTCATCTCCTACATCATTAATACCGTGATGCCACCAAATACTCTAACATTTATATTCAGATGGCTATCAACCTAAAAGTTAAATTTCTTAATTAACGAAGTCCAAGAAAACAAAAAAAAGGCAATTAAAGAGAAACTCAAACTATAAAATAAGAGCTACAGTAAAACAATGACTAAAATATTGTACCACAATAAAGACTGCTTACAGTGTTATTATATATGGAGAATTAATTGGAAATCCACTTGACCCATTTAAGAAAACCTCGACTTTCAACATAATGAACCACTTTCACGTTATCAATATAAGATCGAGCACAAGGAAAGAAAATAAAAAGTTCATCTAAAACCCTTTTCTAAGAAAAAACATATACTATCAGGAAAGTTCCAACACGATGAGAAGACTATCTATGACTAAGACAGTCAGCATGCTCAGTCAGAGAAAGTTTTCTTTCTATTTAGTGGAAGATTATGTTTCTTATTCTTTTGTTTCACCTTTCACATGTCCTTGTTATCTGCACAAGACCTTTTAGATGGTGAGTTTGTATATTTCTGCCACAGGAAGAATTTAACTAACTGAACTTCTTCAAGAACTATTTGGTGGTGCATTCAAAATCATCCATAACTTGAACTAATCATAGGACTTGTCAAAAAGAAAAAATAACTCTTGTTATGTGTCGAAACAACAACTGCTAGTTTGAAAGTTAACTCATTCACAAATATATTGTTACCCTACATAACTTATATATTTTCTTACGTACGTAGTCAAACTAAAGACCACTTAACTTATCTGATGTTTATCAACAAAACAAATATAAAGTATATGCATCTTTTATATCTTATGCCAAATTTTAATTTCTAGCAAACTGTAATACTAACTGAAAATAAACGTACCAACTAAGTTTATTTGTGACATTAGAAAATCACTAACCTTAGAAATTAGGTTGTAAGGACCCCAAAATCTGTGTTTCAAATTCAATAGAGATAATTTTATACTTTGGAATTTGTCCTACAATTATAGGTGCAACAACATTTTCTGCAGCCCCATAAATAGTCTGTTTATACAAAATAGTTCAGCACATGCTAGTTATAAGGAACAACTTCAAAATACTATATTAAGAAATGGAGAATACCTTATTGGATTATCCAGATAAGGCCCACATGTGCTCGAGAAATTTATTGAGCCAGCTCACCTTCAGTAACATATAAAAAAAATAATTATATATACAGAACTAAGCAAATTTAAAGAGAGATTAAAAATATAACTGAATACATACACGGTCATAATCTGGATATTTAACCAAACAGGAGTTTCATTAAGTAATTGCTCCTAGCTTTGAGAGTCTCGCTAGCTCAAGGGATGAATAACATGATCCTAATAAATCACAATAAATTTAATGTAAAAAAATCTTTAACAAAGATTGAAAAATACAAAATCATACAGATACAAATACATCCTTATTTTGGAGAAAAAATTTCCTACATCGGCAGATTTTCAATGAGTATCCTAGATTCTCTGATATAATAGTTTCTACTCTTTTGACATGTAATTGACATGGGAACTAAGTGCATGCAGCTATCTATAAAGGACTTGCGTTACACTCTTTAAATTCTTTTTAGACATAGTCCAATTTTATAGATTTATCCAAGCATGATTTTTAATTCAGTTTCCTACTTCGTTTTGATATTGCAATGATGTACCCCAGGTGGTCAAACTCGTTACCTGAGGTAGCTCCAGCGCCAAAACAATAACAAAAACAAGCTTGACAACATTGTTAGGCGAAACTATTAAAATAGTAAAACCACCGGTAAAAATGCAAAAGTGAGATGTATGAAGATTAAATTTGAAAGCAGAAGGGCACAAATAAAATAAGAGGGAGAGTACCGTGTTCTTCATCAAGATAAGGCAATATGATGTTTCATAAGAACTTTAAAATCATTTTAAGCATGTATTATACCACCAAACTTTGAAAAGAATTAATATGAACTATTGAATCAAACAGAGCTATTAAAAGGTGAAAAAGCTAGAAAGTATTGATTAGCCTTAACAAAACCCATAAGCTTATTACAGTAAAAAAATTACAAAGATAATGGAGCAAGGCCAATGAAGATGAAATTGTATATAGTTCAACAAACCGTTTGAACCAACAATTTACCCAATTTAAGCAATTTCTACCCAACAAAAATTTCGAAAATCAGGAAAAAGAGAAACCAAAACTCACTTTATAACAATAAGAAAAACATAAAGAGCAACGACATGCAATTTCAAAGGACTTTTTGTCAGGCAAGTTAACTGGGTATAAGATCTCTGTAAGCTTAAGCTAATAAGATATAGCTAGTTTTTCACTGTACAATCTAATACCATATTTCTTCTAAACTTTGTGAACAGAAAAAAAAGGAATGTATAAAGTTAGTGCGATGACCCGATAGGTCATCTTATGCTTTAGAAACTAATTCTGAATTTTGAAGCCTTAAATACCTCATATTATCCCTGCTTAATATGCGTGCACAGGTCAGGTGCTTTTTTCGAAAAACTTTTATGTTAAAAACTGAGAAAAATATAAAAATTTTGCCTTAAAATTCATTTGAGTTGACTTCGGTCAACGTTTTGGAAAAATGGACCCGAATTTATGTTTTGACGGCCCCGGTGGATGCGTATCGTGATTTGGACTAGGGCATATGCCCGGAATCGAATTCGGAAGTCCCTAACCCGAGTTATCGCACTTTGTTGAAATTTGATAGTTTAAAAGCGTAATGACTTTGTGTAACGTCCCGACTTGTCGTTTTGAGAATTTGTACTTTGCTCAGTATTTTATGGGCATAAGTAGCTTCGTATGAGGTATTATGACTTATGTGAATCGTCGGTTTTGGTTTTCAGGTTATTCGGAATCAGTTTGGAAGAATGAATTTCATTGTTGAAGCTTTAAGTTGAAATAGTTGACCAAGTTTGACCTTTTGTGAATTTGACCCCGCAACAGAGTTTTGATAGTTCCGATAGGTATGGATGGTGATTTTGGATTTATGTCCGGATTTGCATTTGGATGTTTCTAGAAGGTTTCGGCACAAGTTGGCAGAAATTAAAAATTTGAAGGTTTGAAAAGTTCATAAATTTGGCCGGAAGTTGACTTTAAGGATATCGGATTTGGATTGTGGTTCCAGGAATTGGAATAGCTTCGTCATGTCATTTGGGACTTGTGTGCAAAATTTGGGTTCATTCCGGGATGATTTAATATGTTTCGCGCGAGTTTTGGAAATTGAAAGTTCAAAGTTCATAGATTTCGATTTGAGGTGTGATTCATCGTTTCGATGTTCTTATGTGTGTTTTGATACCTCGAGTAGGTTCGTGTTATGTTATGTGCCTTGTTGGCATGTTCGGACGGGGTCCCTAGGGGATCGGGCGTGTTTCGGATTATTTTTGGATCATTTTCCTTCATGTTTTCATTGGTGAGGAGCTGCTGGTTCTGGTGTTCCGCACTTGCGACTGATATTGCACAGGTGCGATGGCCGTAAATGCGAGCCAAGTGTCGCAGATGTGAGATTTCACTGAAGGGTGAAGGTCCGCAGATGTTGAGGTATTTGCGCAGAAGCGTGACCGCAGATGTGGTCAGAGCCATCACAGAAGCGGCTCTCTCGCAAATGCGAGTCCATCATCTGCAGAAGCGGAGTTCGCAGATGCGACATTTTAACCGTAAATGCGGAATAGCTGGGCAGAGTTATAAAAATCGAGGGTTTCAGTTCTTTCTTCGTATTTTGAGATGTGGGACTCAGATTGAGGCGATTTTTGAAGCAAATTTAATCACAAGGATTGGGGTAAGTGTTCTATACTCGGCTTTAGTTATATTTCATGAATCTATCTCCGATTTTAGCTTTTGGTTGATGAATTTTAAAGAGGAAATTGAGGGTTTTGGCCTAAAGTTTCATAATATGATTTTTTGAGTTTTGAATGTCGAATTGGAGTCATATTTGAGTGAAACTAGTATGGTAGGACTCGTAATTGAATGTGTTGTCGAATTTTGTGAGTTTTGTTGGGTTTCGAGGTGCGGGCCCGGATTGGGCTTTTTGGCTGATTTGGGGTTTTGATTCATTGATCTTTTACGATCAGGATTGGATCCTTTAGCATTGTTTGATGTATTTGAATTGTTGTTGGATAGTTTCGAGTTGTTCGGAGGTCGGAACACGCAGGATGGCATCTTTGGAACATCACTTGGCTTGCTCGACATTGGTATTGGCTCGTTCGAGGTAAGTAACTCTTCTAAACTTAGTGTTGACGGTATGAAACCCTGCATTACGTGTTATGTTGTTGGTATTGAGGTAAATGCACATGCTAGGTGACGGGCGCGTGGGCGTGCACCCTGTGAATTGGGACTCTGTTGTTCCCATGGTACTATATAGTGGCCCTATTTTGTTGATATCTATGTTTTCACCATGTGATAAAGTAAGTGAGCTGTCAATCATGCTAGATATCATGTTTCAACTTTATGCCGATACTGTTGAGACCCATGGTGGTCATTTTTTGCTGTCATTTCACAGATTTCATTGATATTTTGTACTCAATCATGTTCATGCATTCATATCATATCTCAGTCTCAGTTTTTACTTATTGATACACATATTCTTGTGTCATGTTAGTTTCATGACATTGTGAGCCGGTGAGTGAGACTGGAGAGATTGATGACTGAGTGAGGCCGGGGGCCTGGTTGTGAGGATATTGATACCATAGCACGTGAGTTGTACGTGCAGCACACGAGTTGTCCGTGAGGATCCAGGTATTGATATCATAGCACGTGAGTTGTACGTGCGGAATCAGATATTGATATTATGGCACGTGAGTTATCTGTGCGGATTATAGCGTTTCGGCTGTAGGAGCCCTTCCGCAGTCTAAACACCCTCAATGATTGCAGTCGACTATATATATATACATGTGGATCGGGCTGCATGCCGCAACAGCTATTGTACAGTGTTGATTGTTTTAAGTGTGTTGGGCATTTGAGCATAGAGAGAGGGGATGCGCGACATTGAGATTGAGTACTCTGAGAGTGTGAGTACATGATTCATCTCTGAGATACATGGAATTTTCATGCACACACGACATACATGCATAGAGATACATTTTTCCTCATGATATATAGTATCACGTCATTCATGACTTTTACACATATTGATATGTGGGTATAGATAGGTGTTTTGCACTTGTTATTTGAAAAGAAAATGAAACTTCTTACTTATTTTTGAAAAGATTTTGGGAAAAATCACAATTTTCAAACTTACCTGTAATTTTGGCATTTTCGGCAAAAGATTGAGTTTTCACTAGGATATTTGAAAAGCATGCCTATTTTCTAGAACTATGAACGAGTTGAGAATTTTACTTCTAAAATACCTCTTTTATTACTTATATTATGCTGTTATGAACTGTTGTAGAATACCGGTATTGGACCCGACCTTGTGACAGCTCGTCACTGCTTTCAATCTAAGGTTAGGTTTGGTACTTACTCAGTACATGGGGTCGGTTGTACTGATGCTACACTTTTGCACACTGCGTGCAGATGCTGGCTCTTGTTGTTGTTGTGTTCGATAGTTACTGGATTTGAAGATGTACATGCGTCCCTGTTGTAGCTGCCTCTTTTGTTCGGGGTAGCCTTAGATTATAAAACTCTATTTATGTATTTTTCAAACAGAAGATGTACTTATTTCATATCAATTTTGTAAATTCTAGTCTTAAAAGCTCATTGTCCTTGGGATATGTATAGAATTCAGTAAATTACTTTCGTTTAATTGTCTTTTTAACATTATTGAAATTGGATAATTATTAGTTGGCTTACCTAGCGGGTTGGTTAGGTGCCATCACGACTAGGGGTTTTAGGGTCGTGACAATTTAAAAGTTTGACCAATGATTGACTTTATTGATATCGGGTCCGTATTTTGGTTACAGAACCTGGTATAGGTCTAATGATTTATTTATGACTTGTTTGTCAAATTTGGTGAGAAACGGAGTTGGTTTGACGTGATTCGGACGTCCGGTTGTTGAAAGTTCATGAGTAATTTTGAAAATTCCCTTTGATTTGATGTTCAATTCGTAGTTTTAGGCGTTATTCTGGTGAGTTGATCGTGCGAGCAAGTTCATATGATATTTTTAGACTTGTGTGCATATTTGGTTTAGAGATCCAAGGGCTCGGGTGAGTTTCAGATAGGCTACAAAGTGAATTTGGATTTAGAAACATTGCTGGTGTGCTTAAGTTCTGGTGCAGGCCTCATACCTCGCAACTGCGAGGTCAGGCTTCACATTTGCGACCTCCTCTAGGTTTGCATTTGATAAGAGTAGCCGGGGCACCTCAAGTTCGCATTTGCGAACAGGACTTCACATTTGCGAAGTGGGGCAAGGGGTACAGTGTTCGTATTTGCGAACAAATCATCGCAAATGCAATGACAACAGAAATGTGATAACTTTGCATTTGCGACTGTTTCTTCACATTTGCGGGGTTCGGAATTGCGAACCCTAGGTCGCAAATGCGACATTTGCGACTGATCAAATAGCTAAAAAAGGGAATTTTCTCCCATTCTTCAAATTTTCAAAACAAGAAAACCCTAGAGGCGATTTTCCCAAGCACCCTTCTTCCCCAAATCATTGGTAAGTGATTCTAATCCATTTTCTTTCATTCTTTCACTACATTTCTTAAGATTTCAACCTACAATCTAGTGTTTTTATGGTGGAAATTGGGGGTTTAGGTGGAATTAGGAATTTTTGTAAAATTGGGATTTAGACCTCAAATTGAGGCTAGATTCCAAAAAATATTACATAATCGGGCTCGGGAGTGAATGTGCAATCGAGTTTTGGTCCGAATTTCAGGTCTGGATCAAGCGGGCCCGGGATTTGACTTTTGTTGACTTTTTCAATAATGACCTAAATTGAATCTTTTGCAATCATGGGTAGTTCCTAAGACTTAATTTGAATCGCTTGGTTGGTAATTTGCTAGATATTGTTGGTTCAGAGGCTTGTTTGAAAGGCAAAGTTGTGGTTGAGCATTGAGTAATCTTTGGAGCGAGGTAAGTGTTGAGACTAACCTTGACTTGAGGGAATTAGGAACCCTCGGATAATGTGCTATGTGATTTTCATGTGAGCGCGTATATACGAGGTGACAAATGCTTATACGCCGCCGAATTTCTTGTTTTCTCTGATTTTTCGTTGTTCTTTAATTATCTCCTTCCTTGCCTTAAATTTTATATGCCCTAAATGCTTTCCATGCTTACTTGCTACCTGTTAACCAATATCCTCTCCTGTTAATGATGTTAAATCTTTTTATAGTTGCACGATTCCCTGGTATTTGCTTAAACTGACTTACTTGCATCTTCTAATTGTCAATTACTGAACTGGACTCGATGTATAGTATTACTTATGTAGATTCCTATGTTGTACAATGTTTCCTTTTTGATTCAGTTTAGTATTTATTTATCGTAAAGGTTTTCGTGTTTAAATTGTTAATTTGACTGTGCACGTTGAGTATTTAGTATTGATATGGTGAGATCGGGTTGCACGCCGCAACATGTAAAATAAGGGTGGATTGATATGGTGGAATAAGGATGAATTTGTATTGTATGGCGGGATCGGGTTGCACGCCATAACAAGTGGAATAAGGGTGGACTGTTACGGTGAAATAAAGGTGAATTATGACATTGATATTGTTATATGGTGGGATCGGGTTGCACGCCGCAACATATCTCATTTTGGCTTAGCTGACTTTATTTATTGAAATTGAATAATAATTGGCTTAACGGTCTTTTAAAGTTAGCTTGCGTAGCAAGTGAAATGTTAGGCGCTATCAAAATTTCGAAGGTAGAAATTCCGGATCGTGACAATTAGTCTTTTCAATTGGGAGGTTTAGATTGCATTTTATTTCAATATTTTAAAAAACTTAAAAACCTTTCAATGAACTAAAGAAGTTCAAAAACAATAAATATGCAAACACCTTTAGAAACAAATGGTAATTGCGGAAGTGCAATTCGGTGTGCCCAATTTTACTCAACGCCGTCATTTTTGTGTTTTCTTTAATATGCGGCTTTACTCTCAAGAGAAAAGAGTATAGTTAACGCTTGCGTCAATGTCAGATCTTGTGGTTTCGAAGCCAATGGCTTATACACAAGAAAGAAATCAAAATTCTCTTCACGAGAATCTAAAAGTCTCAAGCCAAATTATAATAAGTTCATGTATGTGCAAAATTAGTTAAGAAAAGAGCCAGAAGCTGAAGATATTTTAAAATAACCTTCAATAAATTCGATTTTTTTTTAATTGGACTAGCAATTGTGGATGACTAAAAAAAATCCCAAAGTAAGAACACTTATCAGTTACCATTCATAAATAAATACCGCAACGCCAGAGCAAAAGTCGAATGAAATTGAAAAATTATGAATAAAAAAACAGAAGCGAGGCAAAGAGAGGGAGAGAGAGGTTCTGGAAGACTGGAGCACGTATGGGTTTGAATACGAAGGAAGAAGAAAGATGCAAAGCAGGTGAAACTAAGAACTACACGTATTGAAACTTTAAATGTGAGTTTATATTCTCGAAATTAGGAAGTTACCCTTCATCGTCCATAGGGGCCTTTATTTATTTGGTAACCATTGTGAATTACCATTGACAAACCAAACCAAAACAATTACAAATAAAGAGCACCTAATTCCACATAACAGAACTTAGGCCTCTAACAAAACAGATATGAACAGAAAAAAACAAATAGATCGCTTATATACTAATCCTCTACATCTCCTAGCTCTACGAGATGTTCTATATGATTCTAGTCTAACTATTACATCCTTTTTAATCTTTGACACTATCTCTGATCTATGTACAGTTACGCCTTTGAACAATCTCCAATTCCTAGCTTTCCAAGTGTGGTATAGTAGAGGCCCCCATATTGATGTCATCAGTTCTTTTTTGAGTCGCGGCCATTGCTTCCGTTTGAAACTTTCTAAAAGTTGCTTAAAATCACCTGCCTGAACCTGTATTCCTGTCCATTGCACCAACTCTTGTTTGACAGTCTGAAACCAATCACATTCCCTAAACAAATGCGTATTTGTTTCCATCACCTGTGCATCACAGAGACAGCAATAATACACATTTTCGACTGGTATATATCTGCAACTTAAGTAGCCTCTCCTTAGTAAGCAACCTTCCATGAATTGCTAACCACATTATGAATCTATGCCTTGGTTGTGCCATAGCAGTAGATACAAGTTCAGCTACTCTCATCCTAGAGTGACTGCCAATTATATCCAAATAGCTCCTTGTAATTAATCGAATACTCACCCTTCACTCACTGTAAGCGCATATCTTCCTTGTACATACTATTCCCGCATTCTTTCTTGGATAAGTGTGGCAACCCCAAGTATTTCAAAGGCAAAACACCCAATGCAAATCCTGTTCTTTGAAGTAGCTGCTCCTTAGTGTTGTCATCTATTCCAGCCAAGAAGATACTGGATTTATCCATATTTGCAATCAATCCAGCTCCACGAGACGATGTACTCATGAACTCACATTACCTTTGCAGAAAAGCATCAGATCATCTGCAAAAATAATATGTGTAAGTTTGGTCCGCTTGCACATATATAGGATGATATCCAAAGTCAGGTAATCTGCTTGCTATCTTCAAGAACAAACAGAAGAGGAGACATAGGATCTCGTTGTCGCAGACCTCTACTTCCTTCCAAAAAATCATGGCTTTCACCGTTTATTTAACAGAGAACTCATGTCGTGATTAAGTATAGTTAATAATGAACTTCATTTATTATATAGTTATAAAAAGATAAATCATTCTGGACGTGAAGTATGTTTGATCACTTATCACATTAAAGGTCTGATATTCTAACTCTCACGCAGGAACTAAAACTAGTATTGGAAGTCACCGTTGACTAAATTGAGGTAGAAAATGAGAACCTTCCTTATGAACCAATCATTATTTCTGAACTTAATTAGGTTGTTGCTTAAGCAGAACTAGCACTGAACAATCACTATTATCCTTAGCTACGGTGAGCGTCAAATTATTTACCTCGAAATACGAGTAACAATTAAACTTGTAATGTTGTTATAAGGATACGTGATCTGATTCAATACCAATTGATAAATGGCTAAATAAATTAATGAATTGAACGATTAAATAAATCAAACCAATATTGTTGCAAGTTATTGACCTCGATTTGGAACAGGCTCGAGATCAAGCGTTAAGAACAGTAGTAAAATGTAAGCAAGTAAAAGAGCAGCGTATTGTTATTTCTTAGTAAGTGTGTCTCTGTTTACAAATGAGCAGGGCTCCTCTTTATATAGTAGAGGAATCCTAAATAAGTATAACTCTAATTTCGGAAATAAAATCCATGATTTATTTCAATAACCTTTAGCGGTTCTGTCAATCCCAAGGTTCCCGCCGAGATCTACGGTCGATCGTTGATATCTCGATGTTCCGTTACTCGGTGTTGGTCATGCCCGATCCCGATCCCGATCCTTCGGTCTTCGTGTCTTTGAGCTCGAGTCAATACGAGCTTAATCTCGAAGCAGGCCCTCGAGTCCATAAAATCGGACATCCTCGATTTTAGCCGTATACATATAGTCCTCGCGTTTCTTAGAATGAAATGATAAGAAACGACTTGAACCTTGATTCCCTTGCATTATCGATCATGACGTCGTCTTCATGATGTAAGCGGTGGATGTGACTGAAATGTCCCGTCAGTTCGATTCCCCAAAATCATTAATACATGTCAGTCGTCGCCCGACCACTAGTGCCACCGAACCGTCGCCACAAGCCTATAAATATCGCCTCCTTCATTGTTTTCAAACTTTACTTTTGCTTTGATTTAGAACTCCCAACTCTCTAATCCTTCTCATCTTTCCTTTATAGTCGCATGTTACGCCACCGTTGTTCTCACCGGAGCAACCAATTTCATATTTATTTTCAACCTCCTCTGCTTACACAAATGGAAGAAACCTCCAAGACTATGCCACAAAAAGAGAAGACTTCATCGTCCTCCTCTAGGCTGGCTGGTGACAAAGCGCCGGTGGAGCTGGCACCCCATGAATATGTTCTAGGCCCATGCGTTCTGAAATCGAACTTCAAAGTCGAGAACCCCTCATGGGTACCGGGCCGATGCGAACACGTGTCGATGTACATGTGTTCAATTACCTTATACGGATGTACCTTATACGGTTGCACCGACCTCGACTCTATCGAGGGCTAATTAAGCTTCAATGTTGAGCAACAAAGACTTTATTCTCGAGCATCGACGAGGATAATGATCGAGGTGGGATGAGACGATTTACACGGGTGAGGACCTTTGATATAATACCGAAGGAGAAGATGTCATTCCCTGAAGAATGGAACCTCGATCGTAAGTGAATCTTTATATCTCGTTTTCTGCATTCCTTTTAATTTTGCCTCATATTTCCTTTTAACATGCAGTTGTCTCTTGGATGCCTCAAGCGGTGCCTAATCTCGAAGATTGAATCCAAAAGCTTGCCTCCACTTCTACTCGCGCCGATCGAGCATGGCGGGATTTGGAAAAGGGCAGGTGGGAGGCCAAGAATCATGGTAAGAATCTCTCCTTATGTATTCTGAAATAACTTCACACTTCATTCATTACTGATTTTCCTTCATGTAGGTCTAACCAAATATTCCATTTTGAGGCCCACAAGTGAAGAAGGAGAAGCCAAGTCCTCGGCTCCGAGGACGGAAAAGGATAAGAAGAGAAAGGACGCCTCGTAGTCCGAGGTCTCCAAACCAAATCTCAAAGGGTCATGAGAAAAACGGGCGCTCTCTCGGTGGACACGGTCCAGAAGTTGAGAGATGAGGATGAGGAAGAAGAGGAATATACTTCGGCACTGATGGCCCGTCCCAGGAAGGCCATCGAAATCGCCACTCCTTCCAAGTTGCCACCCGCTGCAGCTAAGCCTTGTGTCGAGGAAGCTTTGAAGAAAAGTTCGGGCATGGATCCCGAATCTCCAGAGGTCGAGATTGTTTCTCGATCAACAACTTCTACATCGGGCGGGGCCAATTTCGAAACACAAAAAATCAGACAGAGCGCCCTGATCGACTCGCTCGGGGCCATGATAATAGGTCAATTGCCTTCGATTCCGGTCTTTTCTGAAGAAGCAATAAGGGAGGCCCGAGGGCTGAAGACTCCCGAGATTGGCAGAGGCTATAGCGTAGGTTATCCCTTCCAGGATTACTTCGTGAGGGTCGATGATGCCTCTAAGATTAATGATGCTTCGATCCTTATGGCGGAAGCCCAACGTCACTTTTCTCGGGTAAGTACCAGTCGCCTGTCGGTTGCTTTTCTTCGCCTTTTTCTTTACAAATCTAACTTGTGTTTTCTTCCTTGTATAGGCCTCCGCTAAATTCCAAGTTGACCTTAGTCGGTGTGAGGCCAAACTTTAGAAGGTCTGGAAAGAGAGAAATTCCCTGAAGATACTTTGTGTCCAAAATGACGAGGTTAT
The DNA here is from genome assembly GCA_005239525.1 of Nicotiana knightiana. NCBI lineage: Eukaryota > Viridiplantae > Streptophyta > Magnoliopsida > Solanales > Solanaceae > Nicotiana > Nicotiana knightiana. The sequence goes on from ML393094.1 coordinate 23,648, forward strand.
GAAGGACCTTCGAGCGGACCTGGCCAAGGCTCGTGAAGAAGAGGCCAAATTAGACAAGCAGGTAACCACCCTTTTGATGAAGTATGGAATCAAATCGACTGTTGAAGCTAACACTTCGTTGTCTCAGCTGCAGCAGAAGGTAGAGAGGATCGAGATTTTCGGGCTAAGGTTGATCAGGTCAAGGCAAATTGTGATCGGTGGAAAGGGAACATGGACCGCCTAGCTGCGGAAAAGGAGGTAGGCATTGGCTAAACTATCTTCAACTGAGGCCCAACTTCGAAACCTTAAGGAGAAAAGCTAGGCTTACACCAAGAGGGTTGAGAAACTTGAAACCGGGCTTGCTGAGGCCAAGGAAAAAATTGAGAAGTCCAAGGTCATGGAGGACAAGTCCATCGCCATGTACCGGGCTGACGCCGAGGCTATTCAAATACAGCTAAAGGAGGCCTCCGACCAGGAGCGGTGGAGCAAGGATTTGGCAAAGTGCCAATCCCAGAGGGAAACCCTCGAGGAAATTCATGCTCGGGGTCTTGACCTTTCCAAGAAAATTGCTCGGGCCAAAGAACTTGAAGCTGAAGCCAGGAAGCTTGTACCCTCCGACGATGAGGTTGATGATGAAGAGAGCAGTCGAGGCGGATCCGATGGAAGGCCTGAAGAAGAAATTCCTTCTGAAGATGAGGTTGACTGGCCCCTTGTACTTATTTTTTGATATATAATGAGAAACCTTTCTTCGAATGCCTTCGTATGCTTTTTGTATTTATTGAAAATGTTGAAAATTCTTCTTGATGTGGTCTTACTAACTTCAGTTCGAAGCCAAAGTAAACCCTTAAGTTTTTCGTTTATGTGAGGGTAAGTCCCCGAGTTCAGAAATTTGTTCGAGACTTATCTCGGGGGTGTCTTGATCAAACCCATAGATGTATAATTTTTGTAATCAAGTTTGAATGAATCTTGAACTTAGGATAAAGTAAACCCTTAGATTTTCATCAAATGACGGGTGAGTATTGGGCTTACAACAATATACCCCTTAGGGTTTTTGACGAATCCTCGAGCTTTATTTGAGCTCGGAATAGCGGAACCCTTGGGTCCGAATCGAATGAGAACGAAGTTTCGAACTCTAATTGTACTGGCCCTTAGGCTCTTTAGATTGGGCTGGTTCGACCTCAAAAATGGCTATTATTTTCCCTTTTTCGGCTAAAAGACTTAGTGAAAGTTTCTTTATGCCTTAGCATATTTTTTTTTACCCATTGGGTTTTTCGAGGGTCAATGATCAGAACCCTATCTTTTTTGTGTCTTAACGTGTTTGTGTTAAGATAATTCGATACCCCTTGAGGGTTTTTTTTGAAGGTCGGTATTATCGAAGCCTTTTTTTATTTGCTTTGCCGAGGGTAGCCTTATTTAATCGATTTTTTAAAGTATTTGAAGGCCTTTTGTTTATAGCGGAAGTCGGACGTCTCCGAGCCGCGTTATTTGGTTGTAGCCTTTAATATGGTCGTAGCCTTTAATGTGGTCTTAGCCTTCGGGTATGTATTTTGAACTTATTTCCCGATAACATTTCGAAATGTTAGTCCCCGAGTATGGTGGCCTTGGCCAATATATCGAGGGGTGCCTCTTTGAGGTCTTATGATTTCGAACTTAGATAGCTCGAGTGTGCAGTCCCCGAGTGTTCGAAGTATTCTTTTACTTGTCTCTTGAGCCATTTTTCACAAGTGTTAGTTTTGCACAATAGATCATAATCATAAGTAGACGATTCGTATAGTAGAGAATTTACTTCGAAACACGAGATGTTCGAGAAAAGAGGATGCTTCTTTGAATAATTTATACATGTGTACATGTTTTGTTGTCGGGACTCGGCTAATCTATATGGACACGGTTCATTCGACCGTTTGTCCCATTACAAATTTTTTCCTATCGAGACCCATTGACACGAGGTACATTTCTCGAACACGTAACATCCGAGGGTGATGCCCCCCAGTATTCGAGGTTGATTGCAAAGAAGCCTTGGATACTGTCGAATTGTCCTTAGGTAGCACATAATTGTTGCCTCGTTAAAAACCTCGACGGAAAAACCCATTTGGGATAAAAACTGATCTAAGGGAAAAAGAGTGCAACACGTACTTTAAAACCTGAGGTCTCGATGTCTTAGGTCGATCTCCTGCAATGAGTTAGTTTCGAATATGTATATAAACGAAAGAAAAGAGAAAGTCGTACCTTAGCAATAGTATCGCTTGGGAAGTGATATGTTTCAGTTATTCGACAGTCGTTCGCCGTTCATTGTTCTGAGTTTGTAAGATCCTTTTCCAACTATGTTGAGGATTTGGTAGGGTCCTTCCCAATTAGGGCCGAGTTTCCCTTCATTAGGATCTCAATTGTTGATGGTGACCTTTCTTAGGACTAAGTTCCCGACTCTGAAATGTCAAAGATTGGTTCTTCTGTTGCAGTACCTTTCAATTTGTTGCTTTTGTGCTGCCATTCGAATGAGTGTAGCTTCTCATATTTCATCTAACAACTCGAGGCTGGTATTCATGGCCTCGCAGTTAGATTCCTCTGTTGCATGTCGAAACCTGGCGTTGGGCTCTCCGACTTCGACCGGTATCAAGGCTTCGGAGCCATAGACTAAGGAAAACAGAGTTGCACCTGTACTGGACTTCCATATCGTTCGATATGCCCATAGGACCTCGGGCAATATTTCCCTCCACTTCTCTTTGGCTTCGTTTATCCTTTTCTTCAAGTTTTGGATGATAGTCTTGTTCTTTGATTCGGCTTACCCGTTCCCACTAGGGTAATACAGTGTCGATAGTATCCTCTTTATTTTGTGATCTTCGAGGAATTTCGTTACTTTGCTGTCGATGAACTGTATGCCATTATCACATACTATTTCCGCGGGATCCCGAATCGACATTCGATGTGATCCCATATGAAATCTATTAGTCCTTTTTCCCTGACTTTCTCGAAGGCCTGTGCTTCAACCCATTTAAACAAATAGTCAACTATAAACAAAATGAACTTAGCTTTACCTGGGGCCGATGGTAGAGGACCAACGATGTCCATTTCCCATTTCATTAATGTCCATGGGGATAGGACCGAATGAAGTTGTTCGTCGGGTTGGTGGATCATCACTGCAAACCTTTGACATTTATCGCATCTTCGAACGAACTCCTTAGAGTCTTTTTCCATGCTATCCCAATAATATCCTACTCTATCGACCTTTTGAACTAGTGACTCGGCACCAGAATGGTTCCCACAAGTGCCTTCGTGGATTTCTCGTAGAACATAGTCAGTATCTCCCAGTCCCAAGCATACTGCCAATGGGCCATCAAACGTCCTCCTGTATAATGTTTCGTCTTCGTCTAATGTGAATCGAGTGGCTTTATTCTGTAAGGCCCTCGATTCTTTGGGATCTGACGGTAGCTTCCCGTTCTTTAAGTACTCGAGGTATTTGTTTCTCCAGTCCCAGATTAAGCTCATAGAATTTATTTCAGCATGTCCGTCCTCGATCACAGACCTCGAGAGTTGGACGACAATCCCCGAGCTGATCTCATCTTCTTTGACCGATGACCCCAAATTAGCAAGTGCATCGGCCTCAGTGTTTTGTTTTTGAGGTACATGTTGTAGAGTCCACTCTTTAAAGCAGTGCAAGGTACCTGCAATTTGTCTAAGTACCTTTGCATCCTGTCCTCACGAACTTCAAAGGTTCCGTTTACCTGGTTAACTACCACTAGGGAGTCGCATTTAGCTTCGATGACTTCCGCTCCCAAGCTTTTAGCTAGCTCGAGACCTGCAATCATAGCCTTATACTCGGCCTCATTGTTAGTCAATTTGGCAGTTTTAATGGATTGCCTAATAATATTTGTTGATACCTAATTTTTTCCTATATTATTTTCAAAATGCATATATACTTTCACAACAATGCATGAGCATTAATTAGAATTTTTTCATAATTTTCTGCAATTTTAAAAGGATTTTTAATTAAATTATTCCATTATTTTGTTGTCCAAATAATTACTAATTCCATCACAAATAATTTTATAATCATTTTATTGCCTAATTTTATCATTTATATTTGTATTAAGCTTTAATTACTTTATGCATAATTATATTTTACATTTGTAGGTTATAATTGCAATAACTTTGCGATAATAACCCATGTATGTATAATTACTTTATTTTACACGAAAAAAACTTTTTATATTTTTATAATACTAAGTAACTATTTTCATGCATAAATAGCATTTTTTATCATTTATTAGCTATTTCTATAGATTATTTTATCAAATTAATTGAGTATTTAACAAATAGCCTCTTTTAAATTGATTTTCGGACCCAACCCAATAACCAAACCCAATACCCATAACCCAAACCCAATTACCCTACCCATCTGTAACCCGCCCCAGCCTACATCTGATCCTGGTCGTTGTTCTCAAAAGATCAACAACCCAGAACCAACCTTCCTTTTTTAATTAACCTAACAACCCCCAAACCCTACCCATTATTCCAAAACCGCCGCCTCTGAATCCCTTCCCTCCTATCTTCTCTCTCACCCTCCCCCTAACCCTAGGTTGCCGTCACCAAAACCCTTCGATTCATGGGGTTTCTCTTCGATCTTAGGCCCTATCCGGCCTCCTATCTCTACTAGTGGTTCGACTTCCATGTTATTTGATGGAATCTCGAAGAGATTCGAACCAGACTTGGTTCAAATCCCTCAGTTTTTCGATGAATCTATTTGTGTTGACTCCTATGTTTGTGATTACTAATACCTTTGTGTTTATGGCTTCAAATCTCTGGTTCGATCTAGATTTTTCTCACCCCTGCTTATATTTTACTATTTCTGGATAAAATCGTTCAGATCTCTTTAGATCTGAAGCGACTTGAGTTTGTTTGTTACTTTCCCTTTAAGATTCTGCATATTTTCCTATTATTGTCAACCAATTTTCATTTTTCCCTAAAAGCTAGGGTTTCAATTTTTTAAGAAGTTTCTGCAAAAGTGTTTTAAAACGTTTAAGTGTTTAGCCATGATTTTCTTCCTTTACCTTTTCAACTGGTTTCACTTGAGTATCATCTCTATGTCGTTATGCTCTAGGGTTTCATCTTTGGAAATGTTTAAGTGTTAACTCTGGATTTCTTCCTTTACTTTTTCGACTGAGTTTTATCTCTATGTCTTTACACCTTAGGGTTTTTTTTCATTATTTGACTATGGGTTATAATGTTCCGCCTGTTTACTGTGGCTCTTTCAATTAAATTGATTAACTTATTTACTTGCTTAATTAGGGTCTGAAAATTGTGATTTCCTTTTAAAACTGATATCTTTCTAAAAATATTTGTACCTATTCTTTCCTTATATGTGATTCATATCCGGTACTACTTGCCTTAATTCTCTCGCTAGCCTGATTTCTGGGCTTTGATTATTGGGGCTGACTTATAATTGATCTCTGAACTTACCTCTTACCTTATTTAATCTCATTCTTGTCTGCTGATTTGTTCTGTGTAAGATTCTCCCTAATTTAAGTGATACTCATGTCATTCTGTCCCCTTAATTGATTTGTGTTAACCCTAATTGACTGATTAACTGGTCTTCATACCTTATTGGTGTACAATTTATTTCCTACCTTATTTGTCTGCTCTATTGTATGCTATAAAAGCCTCTCATTGTTCTGATTTTAAACACATGCTTATGCTTACAGACTTACACTCACACTTACACACTCTCACCATTCCTTCACTTCACAACTTAAAAAGTTCTTTGTTCGTCCACAAAGAACTCTCTTTATGTTGTTATTCTGATTTCTACATTGTTTAGCCGGTTGGAAGCCAAGGCTAAAATCTTTGAATCCAAACTGCCATTACATTCATGTTTACTTTCTTCCTAACTGGTATGTGTTAACTCCTGTTATCCCATTTTGTTCTATGTATGTGGTTAGTTTACTTCAATCTTAGCATGCTTCTACGTGATCTATGATTCATGTTTACTCCTTTCTCAAACGCATCTTCTAGCTCATATTATCTCATTTTGTCTTATAGTTTATTTCAACCTCAACATGTTTCCTTTTTACTGCTTTCTCACTGGCATGCTTTAGTTTCTGTTACCCTATTAAATCCTATGTGCTTATTAGTTTAAGGTTTCATCATGCTTCTGTCTGCTATATACCTATATGATTTCACCTAGTGACAAGACTAATTAAGTTATCTCTAGTAATATGAAACCCTATATAATCAGTTGTATGTTCCCTGTTCTGTAAGCATGTAATATGTTGCCAAATCTGTCTATTAGTTCAAGTATCCTGGCTCTTTTGTGATTGCTTTAAATATTAGTACAATGTTTATGTCTGAACCAATACCAATCTATTTGAAACATATGCTAAATATGGATTCTATTTGTTCTAGGTGGAGTTCTGTTTGCAGTTCTGGAATTTGAATCTGTTTGCTCCTAAAAATCAAACTGTTTATTTTCTAAAAATTGTTTCCCTAACCCCTATGTACTGTTTTCAAACTCCAACTCTTAGTTACCTAGGTTCTTGCCACCCCCAGTGTGAGAACTGCCTAGGGTCCTTGAGACTCCTTCGAACTCTGACACATTGGGGTTGGCCTTCCAATCTTTTACAAACTACTATTGTTCTGAATAGGGTTCTAATGTGAGCATTGCCCGGGGTCCCTGAGGCCCTTGGGAACTTTGACATACTAGAATCCCACTTTGTGTATCATGGGTGGTCCGCCTGTACTTCAGACTTGCTTGCTTGAAGGCCTGATTTCCAAGTTAACATTGGGCCTGCTAAGGCTCCCTATAGTGTAATGATTAGTATTATGTAATTCATTCATATTGGGATGAAACAATAGTACTTGTAATAGATACTGGGGTTATCAGTAAAAGCTGGGATGGGGTTCCTATATATCTTTGTTCAAAGCTAGGGGTAGAAATCCTGCCTATAGGTCCATTGTATTGATTCCTTATGCGCATTTAGAGATCCTGCCTATAGGATGTTTTCCAATTTGTCTGTGACTTTGAAATTTCATGTTTTTGGCATACTAGAAATCCTGCCCATAGGTTTATGTCAGTTCTGCATTAAAATACATGCTCATAGGATTTTCACATATCTCTCATCTCAATGTGCATTAGTGATCATGCGAATAGAATCTTATTTGTGTAACTTAATACACTTGTCTGGAAATTTGTTTAAAGTTCCTGCTCACATAGATGTTATGCCTATAGGAGATATAAAAGTCAGTTTAGATATCATGCCTATAGGATGAAGTTAGTTTTCAAACGTAAAAAGCATGTCTATAGGAAATAAATAAATCAGTTTCAGCACCTAGAAATCATGCCTATAGGAATTAATTAATTCTATAAATTAGAAATCATGCTTATAGGAATTAATTAATTCTGTAAATATGAATCATGCCTATAGGAGTTAATTAATTCTGTAAATTAGAAGTCATGCCTATAGGAGTTAACTAATTCTGTAAATTAGAAAGCATGCTTATAGGATCTAAAAAAGATAAAAAAAAACATGTCTGTTAAAATTAGTAACTCATTTATGAACTATGTTATAGGTCTATAATTAACAGTTGTAGATACCATGCCTATAGGATTTTGTTCCGGTTATCACTTAGGCAAACTTATAGGAATTCTGGGGCTAAAATGAACTGTGATTTAGTACTACCTGAAGTTTGCCCAGATTCATAGTTTTTAACAAAATCAATAGGCAAACTGATAGGTACCACTACTCTCTTTAATAATTTTTGTCTTATATTCTGTTATGTTCATTTAGATATCCTGCCTATAGGGCCTTAAATCAATAAAAGTTGTCTGTTAGAGTTGTGTGCATTTGTTGTTTATTGTGGAGGTTAACATGAGCCCTTATTTGCTCCTTATGTGACAGTCCTATCTGAATTTTTTGTTTGTCGCTTAGCTTTCTCATTTTTTAGCAATCTAGGTCAGTCTAGAACTACCTTAAATAGAGGTCCTAAACACCTCCAAGACCATAGGTAAAGGATGAGTAGTGCACGCATAAGGCCCGAGTTATAAGCTACTAGAACGATTAAGTAACAACTGAAAGAAAGTAATTGGAGATGATGACCTGTGCGCTAATACTATGTGTAACACCCCGACCTGGGGAAAGTTACCTAGTATTGCATGGAAATAATCCTATAGGCTAAAAAATTTAGGACCCCTTTAATTCTTTTTTTTAATAATAGTTGTCTAAATTTATTTATTTTGTTTTAAAGACTAATTCGCTTGATTAAGTTCGGCCGGGACCCACCGTTGTGGACCTCGAGGGGTGCCTAACACCTTCCCCTCAAGGTAATTTTAAGCCCTTACCTGATTTCTGGTGATGCAACTAGTTTCATGAGTTAATTACTCTAGTCCCTAACGCACCTTAATCTGTTAGGTGGCAAGTCTTCAAATCCCTTATCCCATCCTAAAAAGAAGGGAGTTGACTCAGAAATGTCGAAACCCGCTTTTGCGATAGAAAAAGGGGGCGCGACAGCATGACGATTCCGCTAGGGATAACCCTTAGGCTTCTACATAACGAACCTAATTTTTTGTGAATTGGTATTTAAGCATGCTTTATTCTGTTAATACTCTCATATCCCTTCCCTTTCCCACTTTATGTGTATTTATTTGCCTATCTTCAGTTATTTACGATTTATCTTTCTTGTTTTATTACTCTTTATTATGGAAACTAACTTGTCTCTTTGTTTTCTTTCTTTTTTTAAACGCCTTTTCAATTATTAAATACTGCATTTATTATTATTTTTTCAACGTGCAAATACGTGACAACGTGCTATTTTTTGTTGCATAAATCATGCTCAACATCATATTCCAGTCGTGCGTAATCAATACCATAGCAACACTTGATGAGTGTTTGTGCTCTTCCTATATATCATCCATTTGAATTCAGAAAGGCCTATTTTCGGTAAAACTAGTCGATCAACGGTGCAGTCGACGGTTCCGTGCCTTTCCCCCTCAAGTTGTCCACTTGAGGGTACCAGTCGACCTCTATAGAAACCTTACTTTGATTTATTGTACATGCATCATGGTCAAAACCTAGACAGGTTTAATAAGTTGTCCATATAATAACTCTTTAGGAAAAGCCTTGTCCAAAAGTCTACCGGGGTTTCCATAATCCCAACGGACGCAACCACGATATGTGCATTAATTTGGAGAAATAAGTACCAATATTCTAATCACTTATGTATAAGGTGTGAATCTGGAGGGGGAAAGGGTCTAACCTTATTTGTTTTGCATAAATGAGGCACGAAGTCCCCAGGTTCGGTATGGTCCAAAGAATACCACCATTGTTGCTGGATTGGTGGGAGAACCTTTCGCCAAGAGACAAAGACCATGTGAGGGTCCTCGGAAACCTACCCTTTTTACTGGATATCCAACCAAATAATATGTTGATCGAAGCGGCCACTATGTTATGGGACGGAGAAAGGTCCGTGTTCCGTTTTGGAAACATAGAAATGACCCCTCTCTTGGAGGAGATAGGGTGATTCTCCGGATTACCTTGGGACAGTCGGGGTGTATTGGTGCCATAAAACCGTACCGCTAGATTTTTTTTGAAAATGATGGGTTTGAAAAAGAACGATGCTTTGGAGTGCCTGAAGGAGTCCTACATACCCTTTGACTACCTCTATGAACGATATGGTCATAGCAAATCCTATCGTATCTTCCATGATGAATTCTCTATCACTTCCTTGGGTTGTATTCACCGCAGGGTTTTTGTGTTCATCGTCTGCTTCCTGGGTATGATAGTATTTCCAAGCAAAGGAGACAGGATTCACACTAGACCGGCCATGGTAACTAAAACTGTAATGGAAGGAATCGAGGGGAAAACATATACTATCGTCCCTATGATTATAGCAGGCATATATCGGGCTTTGGATCACTGCCAGAAGGGGTTCAAACACTTCGAGGGTTGTAATCTGCTGCTATAGGTTTGGTTGCTAGAACACCTCCAGAGAGGCCGATACCGCCAAGAGTTCCCACAAAAGCCGTGGAATGATCACATAGCCTTTCACCACCCTAAGAGAAATGACCTTCATCCCAGATAGGTTTGCTCAACCAGAAAATGCTACAGAATGGGCGCAATTTTTGACAATTTGACTGAGGACCAGGTTTAATGGATGTTCGAATGGTTCCCTACCAGTGAGTTCATCATCAGATCTAGGGATGCTCCGCACTTGGTGTTGATCGAGTTAAGAGGCATATACCCTTATTTTCCCATCAGGGTTATGAGACAGGAGGGCAGGAAGCAAGTCATACCGCGAGTTTCTAAAATGAGTCATTACAGGGCAGATTTTCAGGATGACAACATCCAATACAAATGTGAAGCTCCGGATATGTGGAACCTAAAGATTATTGTTGAAAGGGACACCATCGAGCCAGACAGGTACCACACAGGGCATGTACGCCTTTACTTATCATGGTTGGAGAACAACATAACAGGGATAGTTGAGCCGGGAATCGATCGGGGAAACATGGTCATAGACGAAGTTGCTGAAGCCCAAGTGAAATACAACAAACTACACAAAAAGGTTCATGAGTCTGAGGCTGAGCATCTAGAGCAACACAAAACTGATATGGAACTGATCAATTAATGGAGGAAAATGGCTATCAAATCTAATGAAAGGCTGGAATATTTGGAGCAGGGTCTGATGGAGCTGAAGGGGAAGACGAGGAAAAGAGTCACCGACTGCCAGAATGTTGAGGGAAGAGAAGGAGGACATCTAGCGAGGGTATACCTGATGTTGGGTATGCGCGACCTGGGGAACCTGATCGATGGAGCCAAGAAGATCAAGCCTGGGTAAGGTCCTTCTGGGACCAAGTAGATTAGGTTTATTTGCTTTTTCAAATGTAATAAGGCCAAGTGCCATTAATGAATTATCTTGTTTAGTGTCATTTTAGATTCATATACTTTTACATTAATGAAATGAGGCAATTATTGACACTAAATTTCTCCAAATCAACTTGTCGCTAGGCCTACCTCGGGCACACCGAGGCTCCCAAATTAGGACGCGAATTTACATTCCCGCACTATGTGTTTAGATATTGCAAGTAATCTTTTTGGAACCCTTACTGACTTGGTTACCTTTTGTTTTCCTTTCCTTTTTGATTATTCCCATTCCCCAAGCATTACTATTTCTTATCTTGATGAGCTGACGACTGTGACATGTAATGAGACAACACAACAAAAGGACAGTGATTCAGAAGAAATAGAAGAAGAGGATGTAATACCTGAAGAGATCGTCATAGAAGTAGAGAATTTTGAGAACAAGCCCAAGTCCAACCTGGACGAGGCCGAGATAGTCAACTTGGGAGATTCCGAAACCGTCAAGGAAACCCGCATAAGCATCCATTTGTCACCATCATAGAAAGAGGAATACACTCGGTTCTTGAAAGAATATGAGGATATCTTTGCATGGTCATACGACAATATGACATGGTTGAGCACATCCATAGTGGCTCACAAGTTACCTACAAATCCAATGTGTCCGTCAGTGAAGCAAAAACTCAGAAAATTCAAGCCAGACATGAGCCTGAAAATCAAGGAAGAAGTCACTAAGCAGATCAAAGTCAAGGTCCTCAGAGTAGTTGAGTACCCAACTTGGTTGACCAATATTGTACTGGTTCCAAAGAAAGATGGGAAAGTCATAGTCTGTGTTGATTATCAGAATCTAAACAGAGCAATTCCCAAGGATGATTTCCCGCTACCAAACATACACAATCTGATCGATAATTGCGCCAAGAATGAACTCTAGTCCTTTGTAGATTGCTTCGCCAGTTACCATCAGATTTGGATGGATGAAGAAGACGTAGAGAAAACAGCCTTCATCACACCATGAGGAGTGTACTGCTATAAAATGATGTTGTTCGGATTGAAGAATGCTGGGGCCACCTACATGAGGGCCATGACAACCATTTTCCATGACATTATACATAAAGAAATAGAGGTAAATGTGGACGACATCATCATCAAATCCAAGAGGGCTACAAATCACATAGCAGATTTGAGGAAATTCTTTGACCGGCTACGGAAGTACAATCTAAAGTTAAATCCCGCAAAGTGTGCATTCAGGGTTCCCATCGGGAAATTATTAGGATTCATCGTCAGTCACCGAGGAATAGAGTTGAACCCGTTAAAGGTTAAAGCTATCCAAGAATTACCACGACCAAAAAGCAAGAAGGATGTGATGAGTTTCTTGGGACGTCTCAACTACATCAGCCGTTTCATAGCACAGTCCACAGTAATATGTGAGCTGATTTTCAAAATGATGAAGAAAGATGCCGCAACCAATTGGACCGAGGATTGTCAAAAGTCTTTTGACAAAATCAAGGAATACTTGTCCACACCACCAGTTTTAGTCCCGCCAGAGCCTGGTAAACCACTACTACTCTACCTTGCAGTGTTAGATGGAGCCTTCGGTTGTGTTCTGGGACAACATGACGAAACGGGAAGAAAAGAGCAGGCCATATACTAATTAAGCAAGAATTTCACTCCTTATGAAGCATGATGCTCTCTGCTGGAACACACTTGTTACGCTCTGACATGGATAGATCAAAAACTAAGGCATTACTTCTGTGCCTATACTACATATCTCATATCAAGGATGGATCCCCTGAAATACATCTTTCAGAAACCCATGCCTACTAGGAAGCTGGCCAAGTGGCAAATCTTGCTGAGTGAGTTTGACATTATCTATGTAACTCAGAAAGCAGTCAAGGGACAAGCATTAGCAGATCATCTTGCTGAGAATCATGTAGGAGGAGAATACAAACCCCTAAAAACATATTTTCCTGATGAGGAGGTATCATTCGTAGGAGAAGATATTGCTGAAGCCTACGACGGTTGGAGGATGTTTTTCGATGGAGTAGAAAATTTTAAAGGACTGGGTATTGGAGCCGTCTTGGTATCAGAAACCAGTCAGCATTATCCGGTATCTGCAAAACTCAGATTCCCATGCGCTAACAACATGGCGAAATTTGAAGCTTGCATATTAGGGCTCAACCTGGCTGTTGATATGAATATTCAGGAATTGCTGGTGATCGGCGATTCAGATCTACTTGTGCACCAGGTACAAGGAGAGTGGGCTACCAAGAATTCCAAAATACTACCTTATCTGCATCATGTACAAGAAATGAAGAAGAGGTTCACAAGGATAGAATTCCGGCATGTCCCCAGAATTTAGAATGAATTCGCAGACGCATTGGCCACCTTGTCATCAATGATACAACATCCAAACAAGAATTTCATTGGTCCCATTCCAGTAAGGATTCATAATCAGCCGGCATATTGTGCCCATGTTGAAGAAGAAATGGATGGAAACCCCTAGTTCCACGACATCAAGGAATATTTGACAAAAGGAGAATATCCGGAACATGCAAACCATACTCAGAAACGCACCTTCGGAGGTTGTCCAATCACTTCTTCAAAAGCGGAGGAAATCTATACAGAAGAACTCCTGATCTGGGACTGTTAAGGTGTGTTGATGCAAAAGAGGCTTCTAAATTGCTCGAAGAGATACACGCCGGAACCTGCGACCCCCACATGAATGGCTTTGTCTTGGCCAAGAAAATACTCAGGGTCGGCTACTTTTGGATGACCATGGAAACAGACTGCATCTGGTATGTTCAGAAGTGCTACCAATTCAGATACATGCAGACATGATACGAGTACCGCCGAACGAGCTTAATGCAACAAGCTCAACTTGGCTCTTTGCTGCTTAGGAATGGATGTCATTGGCCCAATTGAGCCCACCACCTCAAACGGGCACCAGTTCATTTTAGTGGACATCGACTACTTCACTAAATGGGTTGAAGCTGCATCTTACAAAGTTGTGACCAAGAAGGTCGATGCGTATTTTGTCCGCGACCAAATCGTCAGTCGATTTGGGGTTCCAGAGTCCATCATCACTAACAATACCGCCAATCTCAACAGTGATCTGATGAAAGCCATGTGTGAAACTTTCAAATCAAGCACAAGAATTCCACAACATACATGCCTCAAATGAATGGAGTCGTGGAAGCTGCCAACAAAAACATCAAGAAAATACTAAGTAAAATGGTAGAGAATCACAAACAATGGCACGAAAAACTACCATTCTCCTTACTAGGATATCGTACCACAGTCCGCACATCAACCGGGTCAACCCCTTACCTACTGGTTTATGGCACTGAAGACATCATTCCAGTCGAAGTGGAACTTCCTTCCTTGAGGATCATACAAGAAGTCGAACTCAGCAATGCAGAATGGATAAGGAGCCGCTATAATCAACTAGCCCTCATAGACATAAAAAGGATGGATGTAGTATGTCACGGTCAGCTCTGTCAGAACAGAATGTCCAGAGCCTTCAACAAGAGAGTCAAGCTAAGACAGTTCGCACCGGGGCAACTGGTGCTGAAAAATATCTTTCCTTATCAAGATGAAGCCAAAGGGAAATTCTCTCCCAACTGGCAAGGTCCTTAGATGGTTCACAGAGTATTGACAGGAGGAGCACTCATACTCGCAGAGATGGACGGGAAAATTTGGCCAAATCCTATCAACTCAGACGCGGTCAAAAGATATTATGTGTAAACCACTTATGCTTCTTCATATGATGTAAATTGAACTATGCTCGACCCAATTCCAATTTAAGAGGGGATACGTAGGCAGCCCTGTGGGTTCGGTCACAATTCAATAAAATTTTTATTTTCCTCACAATCAGAAACTGGGGCAGAATTTTGAGGAGGACCCTCAAAATTCCGAAGCAAGTTCAGCCAACCGCAGCGCATGGAGCAGTTAGGAAAGTCATTTAGTTAACAGGGGCAGAATTTTGAGGAGGACCCTCAAAATTCTACTGCAGAAGAAGTCGCAATGTCTCTGATTGTGTCACAGTTATTGGTTCATCTAACTAAATTCTAAACTATATACTACTATGTCGTTTGAAAATTATGCACGCATACTGTTTTTTTTAAAGGAAACTTTGCTTTAGCAAATGCTACCCTAATAGTTTGAACAAGATCTTCCGATAGAGCGGAGAAAATTAGGAGCAAGGGAAAAATAGAAGACAAAAGTGCGAACCAACCTTCCCCCACAGAACTCATAAATTTTCTTTGGATGCAAGCACAATAAGACAATGATATCCGCACTCACATGAAGTCACTGCCTTCGAGACAACAAATTATGTGGCGCAAACATATCCAACTAAGAAATACTTTACTTTCTCACTGTCACTCATCACTTTCTTGCATGAGGCTAAGCATTGCCTCCCTAATTGCGTAAGGCTAAGCACTGCCTTTCTTTGCACGAGACTAAGCATTGTCTCCTCTTTTTGCATAAGGCTAAGCATTGCCTTTCTTTGCATGAGACGAAGCATTGTCTCCTCTTCCTGCATGAGGCTAATCTCTGCCTCCTATTTTCTTGGGACTAAGCACTGTCCCTAATCTTGCATGAGACTAAGACCTATCTCAAATCATTTGCATAACACTAAGCCCTGTCTCCTCTTTGCATAAGGCTAAGCACTGCCTTCTCTTTGCATAGGACTAAGCACTGTCTCGATTTTTGCATGATACTAAGCCCTGTCTCAATCTTGCATGAGGCTAAGCCCTGCCTCCTCTTTGCATAAGGCTAAGCATTGCCTTCTCTTTGTATGGGACTAAGCATTGTCCCGATTTTTGCATGAGACAAAGTTCTGTCTCAATTTGGCATGAGTCTAAGCCCTGCCTCCTCTTTTCATAAGGCTAAGCATTGTCTTCTCTTTGCATGGGACTAAGCACTGTCCCGATTTTTGCATGAGACTAAGCACTGTCCCGATTTTTGCACGAGACTAAGCATTGTCTCTCTTACATTGTTCTCTTCTCTCGGGCTAAGATCTGCCCTCAAATTCATACAAGTCTAAGCCTTGTCTTGATTACTTCTAGCACCATGTCTTTGCACCTCATGGGCTGAAATATCGCCAACTTGTCCGAAGGCGCCATAGTCTGAAGGCACCATCCTCATAGCCAGAAGACACCATGCCATGGCCTAAGGATCTCTCAAACTTGCATATCATTATTCAAAGGCTTCATGGTTCGGAGGAACTATTTTCATGGCTCGAGAACATCATTTCATGGCCTGTGAATCCCTTACCGCACAATTCATGGCCTGGGACGTCATGGTCTAAGGACATCATCCTCAATCGTCCAAAGACAACTATCATAGTCTGAAGGGAATTTGTATCATGTTTAAATTTGTGAAAAGTTATGCATATATGCTTGCAGTATATCCTCTGATTTGCAGGTGACCCATTGAGTAACCATTATTCCAACAGGAGCAATCCCGCTCCAGTTCCTTCATACTCTTTCAAACCCGACCACTCACCGTAACCATTTCACGTATTCGAAAACTTGTATCCGTCATCGGTACATTTCTCTGGTGGATCTAGAATGACACACGGCCTAATTCCTGTAAAACCAGGAATATGTAGGCAGCTCGGAAACCAGAGTGCGGCCCATATCTTTCAAATCATCCTATTCGGTCAAAATTGGTCATCATGTCTTTACCCGACAAATCTTTTATCCTTCCCGAGAAAAGAGGGGCAGTTGTTGATATCCAATTTTTTTCCTATATTATTTCCAAAATGCATATATAAATGCATGAGCATCAATTAATAACTTTTCATAATTTTTTGTAATTTTAAAAGGATTTTTAATTAAATTATTCCATTATTTTGTTGTCCAAATAATTACTAATTGCATCACAAATGATTTTATAATAATTTTCTTGCCTAATTTTATCATTTATATTTGTATTAAGCTTTAATTATTTTATGCATAATTATATTTTACATTTGTAGGTTATAATTGCAATAACTTTGCGATAATAGCCCATGTGCGTGTAACGACCCGGTCCGTCGTTACGTAGAACCTGCATTATAATTACTGCATTGGACCTGTCATAGGTTGGTTGTTCCATTATTGATGTGTTAGAGTTGATAGACTTGAAAACGGAATGGTAAAATGAGATTCAGTCACTTAGTCATTAAGAATAGCCTTAAATGAGAAAAAGTCAATTAAGAGTTGACTTAAGGGTAAACGACTCTGGAATATGAATTTATTAACTCGAATAGCTTCTTTAGGTGATTTGATACTTAGGAGTGTGTCCGGAATAATTTTATGAGGGCCGGTGTAGAATTAGGCTTGAATTGGCGAAAATTAGTTTTTGGCGATTCCCGGTCGGCAGTGGAAAATAGGTTATCGGGGTCGAAATGGAATTATGACAGTTGGAACATGTTCGTAATGTCATTTGGACTTGTCTGCAAAATTTCAGGTCAAACGGGGTTGATTTGGATAGTTTCGGCATCATTGGTGGAATTTAGAATTTTCTAAGTTCTTAGGCTTGAATCCGATATAAAGTTGGTGTTTTGATGTTACTTATGATGTTTTGAGAGTGAATATATGT
Source organism: Nicotiana knightiana (assembly GCA_005239525.1). Lineage (NCBI taxonomy): Eukaryota > Viridiplantae > Streptophyta > Magnoliopsida > Solanales > Solanaceae > Nicotiana > Nicotiana knightiana. The sequence continues at coordinate 41,059 of ML393094.1, forward strand.
CTGAATGATCATACGTGATGTATTAGTATACTTGGTTGGGGTCCCGAGGGGCTCGGGATTGATTTCGGGTGATTAACGGACTCATTTAGGCTTGAACACATAGCTGGTTTTCTGGTTTTTGCACAGCAGTACTCTCTTCACTGCGATCACGGGTTAAGTAGCGTGATCGCGGAGAGTTAAGTTTGGGCTAGCACAATTTGTTCTGTGTGATCGCGATGGTTAGTCTGCGATCGCGGAAAAGGAGGAGTGAGGTCAGTGTGGTCGCGTGTGAAAGGGTGCGATCGCGTAGGGGAGTTTTTGGGCGCGTGGGGTCGGTTGGTGAGATACACTATGCGGTCGCATGTCTTGAGCTGCGATCGTGTAGGTCAAGGTGAGATACTCTATGTGATCGCGTGGGTTCGACCGCGATCGCGGAGAACAATTACCTGGGCAGTTAATTAAAAGCCCTTCCGCGACCTAAACCTTACTTTACACCATTTTGGGTGGAAGAGAGCTTTTTGGACGAATTTTGAAGGAGAAAATCAGTGGGTTGCTTAGAGGTAAGTAATTTTATTATTAAAACTCGTTTATGGGTGATTATAGACCATAATCTCAATGTTTAGTTCATGAAAAACGATAGAAAAGTGGGATTTTGGAGCTTTAGAATAAGAGACCTTTAGGGGTCGATTTGAGGGGTCAAACGGACTCTGATTTTGGTGTTCTTTATATATACGGAATCGTGGGGAGATGAAGAACACTTTTCTGTAAAAATTTCTGAGTTTCGAGATGCGGAACCGGGGGTCGGGTTTTGACCGGTTTCGGGTTTTTGGGTTAATTTCGATATTTTTCAGTTGGAAATTGTTCCTTAAGCATACATTGATGATAAAAATCTGAACTTGGTCGATTTGGAGGCTTCGGAAGTTGATACGAGAGGAAAGCATGTTGCGGAATAGCATCCGGGCTAGTTTTGAGGTAAGTAATGTCTTGAAATCCTGTCCTGAGGGTATGAAACCCCGGACTGTGCACCCTTTCACGGGTTTTGAACTGGAAAGATTGAAACTTTGGAAATATCTTCCCTATTTAGGCGACTATTGAGTTGCGAAACCGGTTTTGAAGCTTATGCTTAATTAGTATTATTTTATTATGATATGATTTGGGTTGTAAGCTATGTTTGGGGCCTAGTGCCGACTTGTTTACCCCTTGGGGGCTGTGTTACTATATTTTCCTCACTGATTTGTCATGATTTCACACTCAATCTTTTCCTCATAAATTGTTTTGACACTCAGAATATTTTTATACTATTTTCTTGAAAATGAAACATGATTTTGGGTCGAGAACCCGGTACATTTATGGCCTGATGGGCAAATTGAGAGTGTCTGACTGAGTGACGCTGCGGGCCTATGCTGTGAGTGATTTATGCCGTGAGGCGGCTTGATATATATTGCGCTTGGGTTGTACGAGCCTCTCCGGAGTTTGTACACACCTCAGTGAGTGCCGGTACCGATTGAGTGATGATTATTGCTTGATGGGCTAATGTTACAGAGTGACTGTGAGGATGCCTCATGGGCTAATGTTATAGAGTGACTGTGAGGATGCCTGATGGGCTAATGTTACAGAGTGATGGTGAGGATGCCCGATGGGCAATGGTTACAAGAAATTATTTGTCCTGAGGGGAAGATTTATGATGATTTTACTAAAGTTTTCGAACTATGATTTACTTCGTTTTTCAAACTGAGTTTTTCTGAGGATTTCACTGAAATATATTGATATTATACTTGTTTTTAAAGGCTTTTGAAACTTATTTGAAACTTATGTAATTGCTGAATCTTACTTGGTGTTTACTGGTTTTGTGAAATTGTGTATCTGTCTTGTGTGCTTTATATTCTCAGACTGTGATTTCTTTTCATTACTACTGAGTTGGCGTACTCATCATTACTCCTTGTGCCCTGTGCACAGATCCAGGTACTAGATCGCAGCAGTAGCTGTTCAGTTGATAATAGCAGTACACGGGATTCGAGGTAGCTGCCAGCGTCCACAACTTCTCCACTTCCCCTCCTACTTAGTCATAGTTTTGGATTCTGATATATATTATATTTAGCAGAGTTAGTTTTATTTTCTGTTAGATGCTCATGACTACTGACTCCAGTTCTGGGAGATTGTTTAGAGTTGTTAGTTCATTATTGGGGGCGCTAGATTTATATAATTAAATTCTTTGTTATGATTGTTGTTATTTGCTATATTGTGAACTGTTAAAATAAGAGTAATTGTGTAGTAAGGTGATGGTTGGCTAGCCTAGTTTCATGATAGGCGCCATCACGTCCTGTTAGGATTTGAGGTTGTGACAAGTTGGTATCAGAGCTCTAGGTTACATAGGACTCAACGGTCATGAGCAGGTCCAGTAGAGTCTTGCGGATCGGTACGGAGACGTATGTACTTATCTTCGTAAGGCTGCAAGACTTTTAGGAAACATCTCTATTTTCTTGAACTCTTTCGTGCCAATCTATTGATTCTTGAATCTAAACTTATGTTGTTTCATTCTCTCACAGATGGTGAGGACACGCAATACCGAGCAGGGTAACCGAGCACCAGCTGGACCCATGAGAGGTCGAGGCCGTGGTAGAGGTAGGGGACCAGCTCAGGAAGCAGCGGGGGCAGTACCAGAGGATCCCCCAGTTATTCAGGCTCAGGTTCCCGTTAATGTTGCCTCAGCAGGACAGGCTCTGGCACCTGCTGTGCCTATTGTGATCCCGGGTCTCCAAGAGACTTTGGCTCAGATATTGACGGTGTGTTCCAGTTTGGCTCAGGCAGTTGCTACGACTACTACTGCCAATGCAGCTCAGGCCGGAGGAGGCAACCAGACTCCAGTTGCCCGGGCACCTGAGCCAGTGGTACGGGATATTCAGGCACCAAGAGCAGCCCCAGATCAGCCAATACCTCCAGCTCAGGGTTTTGAGGTTGCTGCTATGCCTGAGGATGAGCAGTGCAGGTTGGAGAGGTTCAGCAGACTGAGACCTCCGTCTTTCAGTGGTGCAGAGGGCGAGGATGCCCAAGGTTTTCTTGATAAATGTTAGAGAATGCTTCGTACTGCGGGTATTTTGGAGACTAGCGGAGTTTCATTTGCTACTTATCAGTTTGAAGGTGCTGCATTTACTTGGTGGGAATCATTCGAGAGGCGTAGGCCGGTTGATTCAGCACCTCTTACCTGGCAGCAGTTCTCCACTATTTTTCTGGAGAAATATGTTCCTCAGTCTCATACAGAGGAGCAGCGCAGGCAGTTTGAGCTGCTGTGCTAGGGAGAGTTATCAGTCACCCAATATGAGATGAGGTATTCTGAGCTGGCCAGACATGCTTCAGAGTTAGTCCCCACGGACAGGGAGCGTATCAGAAGATTTGTGGATGGTCTGACGTATCAGCTTAGATTTTGATGACCAGAGAGAGGGTGTCAGGAGCTACATTTGAGCAGGTTGCTGGTATAGCTCGGGACATTGAGTCAGTTCGCAAGCAGGAGCGTGTTGAGAGGGAGGCTAAGAGGCCTCGGGGATCAGGTAATTTCAGTGGTGCTCCTCCCAGAGGGCAATTTCAGCCTAACAGAGGTCGTTCATTTAGACCTCCACAGCCAGCTCGCCCAGCTTACAGTAGTGCATCATTAGGGCAGGGTCCCCGTAATTTTCACCAGGGGCGTTCATCTTTTAGTGCTCTTCAAGCTCAGAGCTCCACCCCAGCATCATCTTATCAGGGTTCTTCTATGCATGGTTCGTCTAGTGATTTTAATGGTGGCAGAGGTTATCGTTCATTTTCATCCCCAGCTTCAGGTGGTTGTTACGAGTGTGGAGAGTTCGGGCATGAGTGGAGGTTTTGCCCTCGTTGTTCTAGTGGCTCATCCCAGCAGAGGGCTCAGCCTTCAGCGTCAGCTCCAGTCACTTCACCACCTACCCAGGCAGCTAGGGGTGGTGGTCAGGCAGCTAGAGGCCGTCCTAGAGGGGGAGGTCAAGCAGGTGGAGGTCGGGCACGTAATTATGCACTTCCGGCTAGGCCTGATGCTATGGCATCTGATGCGGTAATTACAGGTACTATTTCAGTTTGTCACACTGATGCTTTGGCTTTATTTGACCCTGGTTCCATGTACTCTTATGTCTCATCCTATTTTTCTCATTTTCTGAATATGCCCCATGAGTCCTTGATTATGTTTGTTCATGTTTCGACTCCGGTGGGTGATATTATTGTTGTGGACCGCGTATATCGGTCGTGTCTTATATCTATTGGGGGTCTGGAGACCCGAGTGGACCTGATGTTACTGACTATGGTCAATTTTGATGTAATTCTAGGCATGGATTGGTTATCCCCATGTCATGCTATTCTTGATTGTCATGCTAAGACCGTGACCCTAGCTATACCAAGAATTCCGAGAGTTGAGTGGAGAGGGTTTGTAGAGCATGTGCCTAGTAGAGCGATTTCCTATTTAAAAGCTCAACATATGGTTAGGAAAGGGTGTGAATCTTATCTTGCGTTTGTGAGAGATGTTAGTAGTGAGGCTCCTCTTGTTGATTCTATTCCTATAATCCGCGATTTTCCTGATGTATTTCCTGCAGACCTTCCAGGCATGCCACCTGACAGGGATATTGATTTTGGTATTGACTTGGTGCCCGACACTTCGCCTAATTCTATCCCACCTTACCGCATGGCACCATCAGAGTTGAAAGAATTAAAGGAGCAGCTTCAGGAACTCTTAGATAAGAGGTTCATTCGGCCTAGTGTGTCGCCTTGGGGTGCGCCGGTGTTGTTTGTGAAAAAGAAGGATGGCACCATGCGAGTGTGCATTGATTATAGACAGCTGAATAAGGTTACAGTAAAGAATCGGTATCCTTTGCCTCGTATTGATGACTTATTTGATCAGCTCCAGGGAGCTAAGGTATTCTCTAAGATCGAATTGAGGCCAGGGTACCACCAGTTGAAGATTCAGGATTCTGACATTCCGAAGACGGCTTTCAGGACCAGATATGGTCACTATGAATTCTTGGTTATGTCATTTGGGCTGACCAATGCCCCGGCAACATTTATGCAATTGATGAATAGTGTGTTTCAGCCCTACCTTGATACTTCCGTTATTGTGTTCATTGATGACATTCTGGTGTATTCTCGTAGCCAAGAGGAGCATGCTCAGCACTTGAGGATTGTATTACAGAGATTGAGAGAGGAGAAGATTTATGCAAAATTCTCCAAGTGTGAGTTTTGGCTTGGTTCAGTGGCTTTCTTGGGGATGTGGTGTCTAGCGAGGGTATTCAAGTCGATCCGAAGAAGGTTGAGGCGGTGTAGAGTTGGCCCAGACCGTCTTCAACTAAGAGATTCGGATTTTCCTTGGGTAGGCGGGTTATTATCGTCGCTTCATGGAAAGATTCTCTTCTATTTCTTCACCATTGACTAGATTGACACAGAAGGGTGTTCTATTCAGATGGTCCGTTGAATGTGAGGAGAGCTTTTAGAAGCTCAAGTCAGCATTGACTACAGCTCCGATGTTGGTTCTGCCTACTAGTTCGGGTTCTTATATTGTCTACTGTGATGCTTCTAGAGTTGGTTTGGGAGCAGTGTTGATGTAGGACGGTAGGGTGATTGCCTATGCGTCTAGACAGTTAAAGGTGCACGAGAAGAATTATCCAGTGCACGATAAAGATTTGGGCGGCATTATTTATATGGAGTACAGTGTGATATTTACACCGATCATTGTAACTTGCAGTATCTACTGATGCAAAAGGACTTAAATTTGCGTCAGCGGAGGTGGTTGGAGCTTCTCAAGGATTATGACTTGACTATTCTGTATCATTCGGGGAAGGCCAATGTGGTGGCCGATGCCTTGAGTCGCAAAGTTGGGAGTTTGGGGAGTCTAGCTTACCTTTCAGCAGCAGAGCGGCCGTTAGCACTTGATGTTCAGACCCTAGCATGTCAGTTAGTGAGGTTGGATTTATCAGACCCTCCACGGGTGGTAGCTAGCATGGCTTCCCGGTCTTCTTTATTTGAGCAGATCAAGGCATGGCAGTATGACGACCGGCACTTGTTAGCTCTCCAGGACAGGGTCCGTAGAGGTGATGCCAGAGATGTCACTATTGGTGATGATGGGGTTATGAGGATGCAGGGTCGTATTTGCGTGCCCAATGTGGATGGTATTCGAGAGTTGATATTAGAAGAGGCTCACAGCTCGCAGTATTCTATTTATCCGGGTGTCGCGAAGATGTATCAAGACTTAAGACACCAGTATTGGTGGAGGCGGATGAAGAGAGATATTGTTGAGTATATAGCACGGTGTCTCAACTGTCAGCAGGTCAAGTACGAGCATCAGAGACCAGGTGGGCTGCTTCAGAGGTTGGATATTCCGGAGTGGAAGTGGGAGCGGATTACTATGGACTTTGTAGTTGGGCTTCCACGGGCTTTGAAGGATTTTGATGCTATTTGGGTCATTGTGGATAGATTGACCAAGTCCGCGCATTTCGTTCCTGTCAGCACTACTTACACTTCAGAGCGGTTAGCTGGTATTTACATTAAGGAGATTGTCCGGTTGCACGGGGTTCCTATTTCTATCATCTCTGACACAGGTACACAATTCACGTCTCAATTCTGAAAGGTTGTACAGAGAGGTAGGGGTACAGATGTGGAGTTGCGTACTGCATTTCATCCTCAGACCGACGGCAGTCAGAACGGACTATTCAGATATTGGAGGACATGTTACGGGCGTGTGTGATTGATTTTGGTGGTTCATGGGATCAGTTTCTGCCATTAGCGTAGTTTGCATATAATAACAGCTACCATTCCAGTACTCACATGGCCTCGTATGAGGCTTTATATGGTAGGAGGTGTAGATCACCGGTTGGTTGGTTTGAGCCTGGTGAGGCTAAGCTATTGGGCACAGATTTGATTCAGGATGCGTTGGAGAAGGTGAAGTTGATTCAGGAGCGAATTCGCACGGTGCAGTCTCGACAGAAAATTTATGCGGACCGGAAGGTCCGGGATGTGTCATTTATGGAAGGTCACAAGGTACTGCTGAAGGTGTCACCCATGAAGGGTGTTATGAGGTTCGGAAAGAGAGGAAAGCTGAGCCCACGGTTTATTGGTCCCTTTAAGGTACTTTAGAAGGTGGGAGATGTGGCGTATAGACTTGCATTGCCACCCAGATTGTCGAGTATCCATCCGGTCTTTCATGTGTCTATGCTCAGAAAATATGTTGGTGACCCATCGCATATGTTAAACTTCAGCACAGTTCAGCTCCAGAGTGATATGTCATATGAGGTGGAGCCAGTAGCTATTTTGGCTCGCGAGGTCAGAAAGTTGAGGTCTAAGGATATCGCATCAGTGAAGGTGCAGTGGAGAGGTCAGCCAGTAGAGGAAGCTACTTGGGAGACCGAGCGGGAGATGCAGAGCAAGTATCCTCATTTGTTTGAGACTCCAGGTATGTTTCTAGACCCGTTCGAGGATGAACGTTTGTTTAAGAGAGGGAGAATGTAACGAACCGGTCCGTCGTTACGTAGAAACTGCATTATGATTACTGCATTGGACCTGTCATAGGCTGGTTGTTCCATTATTGATGTGTTAGAGTTGACAGGCTTGAAATCGGAATGGTAAAATGAGAATTCAGTCACTTAGTCATTAAGAATAGCCTTAAAATGAGAAAAAGTCAACTAAGAGTTGACTTATGGGTAAACGACTCTGGAATGTGAATTTATTAACTCGAATAGCTTCGTTAGGTGATTTGGGACTTAGGAGTGTGTCCGAAATAATTTTATGAGGTCCGGTGTAGAATTAGGCTTGAATTGGCGAAAATTAGTTTTTGGCGATTCCCGGTCGGCAGTGGAAAATAGGCTATCGGTGTCATAATGGAATTCCGACAGTTGGAACATGTTCGTAATGTCATTTTGGACTTGTCTGCAAAATTTCAGGTCAAACGGAGTTGAGTTGGATAGTTTCGGCATCATTGGTGGAATTTAGAATTTTCTAAGTTCTTAGGCTTGAATCCGATATAAAGTTGGTGTTTTGATGTTACTTATGATGTTTTGAGAGTGAATATATGTTTGAATGATCATACGTGATGTATTAGTATACTTGGTTGGGGTCCCGAGGGGCTCGGGATTGATTTCGGGTGATTAACGGACACATTTAGGCTTGAACACATAGCTGGTTTTCTGGTTTTTGCACAACAGTAATCTCTTCACTGCGATCGTGGGTAAAGTAGAGCGATCGTGGAGAGTTAGGTTTGGTCTAGCACAATTTGTTCTGTGTAGTCGCGAGGGTTAGTTTGCGATCGCGGAGAAGGAGAATTGAGGTCAGTGCGATCGCGTGTGAAAGGGTGCGATCGCGTAGGGGAGTTTTTGGGCGCTTGGGGTCAGTTGGAGAGATACACTATGCGGTCGTGTGTCTTGAGCTGAGATCGCGTAGGTCAACGTGATATACTCTATGTGATCGCGTGGGTTTGACCGCGATCGCGGAGAACACTTACCTGGGCAGTTAATTAAAAGCCCTTCCGCGACCTAAACCTTACTTTACACCATTTTGGGCGGAAAAGAGCTTTTTGGACGAATTTTGAAGGAGAAAATCAGTGGGTTACTTAGAGGTAAATAATTTGATTATTAAAACTCATTTACGGGTGATTATAGACCATAATCTCAGCGTTTAATTCATGAAAAACGGTAGAAAAATGGGATTTTGGGGCTTGAGAATAAGAGACCTTTAGGGGTCGATTTGAGGGGTCAAACGGACTCCGATTTTGGTGTTATTTATATATACGGAATCGTGAGAGGATGAAGAACACTTTTCTGTAAAACTTATGAGTTTCGGGATGCGGGGTCGGGTTTTGACCGGTTTCGGAGTTTTGGGTTAATTTCGATATTTTTCAATTGGAAATTGTTCCTTAAGCATACATTGATGATAAAAATCTGAACTTGGTAGATTTGGCGGCTTCGGAAGTGGATACGAGAGGCAAGCGTGCGGAATAGCATCCGGGCTAGTTTTGAGGTAAGTAATGTCTTGATCTTGTCCCGAGGGTATGAAACCCCGGACTATGCACCCTTTCACGGGTTTTGAACTGGAAAGATTGAAACTTTGGAAATATCTTCCCTTTTTAGGCGACTATTGAGTTGCGAAACCGATTTTGAAGCTGATGCTTAATTAGTATTATTTTATTATGATATGATATGGGCTGTAAGCCATGTTTAGGGCCTAGTGCCGACTTGTTTACCCCTTGGGGGCTGTGTTACTATATTTTCCTCACTGATTTGTCATGATTTCACACTCAGTCTTTTCCTGATAAATTATTTTGACACTCAGAGTATTTTTATACTATTTTCTGGAAAATGAAACATGATTTTGGATCGAGAACCCGGTACACTTATGGCCTGATGGGCAAATTGAGAGTGTCTGACTGAGTGACGTTGCGGGCCTATGCTGTGAGTGATTTATGCCGTGAGGCGGCTTGATATATATTGCGCTTGGACTGTAGGAGCCCCTCCGGAGTCTGTACACACCCTCAGTGAGTGCCGGTACCGATTGAGTGATGATTATTGCTTGATGGGCTAATGTTACAGAGTGATTGTGAGGATGCCTGATGGGCTAATGTTATAGAGTGACTGTGAGGATGCCTGATGGGTTACAGAGTGATGGTGAGGATGCCCGATGGGCAATGGTTACAAGAAATGATTTGGCCCGAGGGGCAGATTTATGATGATTTTACTAAAGTTTTCGAACTATGATTTACTTCGTTTTTCAAACTGAGTTTTTCTGAGGATTTCACTTAAATATATTGATATTATACTTGTTTTTAAAGGATTTTGAAACTTATTTGAAACTTATGTAATTGCTGAATCTTACTTGGTGTTTACTGGTTTTGTGAAATTGTGTATCTGTCTTGTGTGCTTTATATTCTCAGACTGTGATTTTTTTTCATTACTACTGAGTTGGCGTACTCATCATTACTCTTTGTGCCATGTGCACAGATCCAGGTACTAGATCGCAGCAGTAGTTGTTCAGTTGATAATAGCAGTACACGGGATTCGAGGTAGCTGCCAGCGTCCACAGCTTCTCCACTTCCCCTCCTACTTAGTCATAGCTTTGGATTCTGAGATATATTATATTTAGCAGAGTTAGTTTTATTTTCTATTAGATGCTCATGACTACTGACTCCAGTTCTGGAGGTTGTTTAGAGTTGTTAGTTCATTATTGGGGGCGCTAGACTTATATAATTAAATTCTTTGTTATGATTGTTGTTATTTACTATATTGTGAACTTTTAAAATAAGAGTAATTGCGTAGTAAGGTGATGGTTGGCTTGCCTAGTTCCACGATAGGCGCCATCACGGCCTGTTAGGATTTGGGGTCGTGACAGTGCGTATAATTACTTTATTTTACATGAAAATAACCTTTTATATTTTTATAATACTAAGTAACTATTTTAAATTATTTTTATTCATAAATAACATTTTTTATCATTTATTAGCTATTTCTATAAATTATTTTATCAAATAATTGGGTATTTAACAAATAGCCTCTCTTGAATTGATTTTCAGACCCAGCCCAATAGCTAACCTAACCCAATAACCAAACCCAATTACCCTACCCATCCGTAACCCGCCCCAGCCTACATCTAATCCTGGCCGTTGATCTCAAAAGATCAACGGTCCAGAACCAACCTTCCTTTTTTAATTAACCTAACAACCCCCAAACCCTACCCATTATTCCAAAACCGCCGCCTCTGAATCCCTTCCCTCCTATCTTCCATCTCACCCTCCCCCTAACCCTAGCCTGTCATCACCTAAACCCTTCGATTCATGGGGTTTCTCTTCGATCTTAGGCCCTATCGGGTCTCCTATCTCTACTAGTGGTTCGACTTCCATGTTATTTGATGGAATCTCGAAGAGATTCGAACCAGACTTGGTTCAAATCCCTCAGTTTCTCGATGAATCCGTCTGTGTTGACTCCTATGTTTGTGAGTACTAATATCTTTGTGTTTATGGCTTCAAATCTCTGGTTCGAACCAGAGATTTGAAGCCATAAACACGAAGGTATTAGTACTCACAAACATAGGAGTCAACACAGACGGATTCATCGAGAAACTGAGGGATTTGAACCAAGTCTGGTTCGAATCTCTTCGAGATTCCATCAAANCCTTCGTGTTTATGGCTTCAAATCTCTGGTTCGAACCAGATTTTTCTCACCCCTGCTTATATTTCACTATTTCTGGCTAAAATCGTTCAGATCACTTAAGATCTAAAGCGGTTTGAGTTTGTTTGTTACTTTCCCTTTAAGATTCTGCTATATTTTTCTATTATTGTCAACCAATTTTCGTTTTTCCCTAAATGCTAGGGTTTCAATTTTTTAAGAAGTTTCTGCAAAAAGTGTTTTAAAACGTTTAACTGTTTAGCCATAATTTTCTTCATTTACCTTTTCAACTGGTTTCACTTGAGTTTCATCTCTATGTCTTTATGCTCTAGGGTTTCTGTAACGACCCGACCGGTCGTTTTGAGCTCTAGTGTGTCATTTAGTGGTTTGAGGGGATAAGCAGCTTCATTTATGACTAGTAGGCGTGGTCGTAGTTGAATTTCGGGAAGTTCGGAGTCAATTTGGAAAGAAAATTCTCATTTCGGAAGCCTTAAGTTGGAAGAATTGACTAAGATTGGAATTTTGAGTAAAGGACCTCAAAATCAGGATTTGAAGGTTCCAACAGATTCGTATGATTATTTCGGACTTGGACGAATGTTCGGAATGGGTTTTGGACGACCCGGAAGCGTTTTGACGCATATTGTAGAAGTCAGCATTTTAGAAGAAATTTCATAAGTCTGGGTTGAAGTGCATTTCAGTGATATTGATGTCCGTTTGGGATACCGAGTCTGGGAATAGCTCCATATGGTGATTCTGGATTTGGGGGCGCGTTCGGAAGTGAATTCGGAGGTCCATAGGTTATTTTGAAGTCATTTGGCTAAATATAGAAATTTAAAGGTTTTTGAGAAATCCGACTGGAAGTGGAAATTTTGATATTGGGGTCGGAGTGCGATTCCAAAAGTTGGAGCAGGTTTGTAATGTTGAATGTGACTTGTGTGCAAAATTTGGGGTCATTCGGACATGATTTGATAGGTTTCGGCATCGAATGTAGAAGTTGGAAATTTCAAAGTTCATAAAGATTGAATTGTGATGAGATCCACTGTTTCGATGTTATTTGATGTTGTCTGAGGCCTCGGGCAGGTCTGCATTATGTTTTGGAACCGGTTGGTGTAATTGGACGGGGTCCCAGGGGCCTCGGGTGGATTCTGGGTGGTTAACGGATCCAATTTGGAGTTGAGAGAAAGCTGAGGTTGTTGTCATCTGGTGTGACCGCACCTGCGAGGTTTTGGCCGCAGGTGCAGCTATTGTGTCACAGAAGCGGAAAAGGGGTGGCTTGGCTGGGGGCCGCAGGTGCGAGGTTATTTCCGCACTTGCGAAGGCGCAGATGCGGATAAGAGAGTGCAGGTGCGAAGCTGGCTGGGGAAGGAGGAAGCCATAGATGCGAGAGTTTGGACGCACCTGCGGGCGCGCAGGTGCAGGCGTAGTCACCGCAGGTGCGGAAGGACTGGAGGCAGTGCAGTGTTTTAAAATCGGGAAATTTGCCCATTCTTCTCCTATTTTCATTTGGTGTGGGAGATTGTGGAGAGCTTCAAGGGGGGGGGGGTTTCTTCAAGCATCACAAGGTAAGTTGTTCCAATTCATTTCAAGTTAAATACATGGTTTAGGTACGGATTTACGTGTGGGAATTTGTGGAAAATTATGGGATTTGGAAGAAAACCTAGAATTTGTATTTTGGATTTTGCCCACGAATTTGAGCATGAAAATTAGAGTAAATTATATATTTGAGTTAGTAAGGCTATATGTAGCCTCTCGAAGATAAGTACGGACGCCTCAGTACCGATCCGCAAGACTCTACTAGACTTGCTCATGACTCGTGAGACCTAAGGGAACCTAGTGCACTGATAACACGTTGTCACGACCCAAAATCCATTAAGGGCGTGATGGCGCCGGACCCCACTGTCAGGCAAGCCAATACTTAATAATTAATAAAATCTTTATTTTAAAAATTTTGAAGCCATTCCTTTTTCATTTTCTTAAATAATGATTAGCGAGCTTGCACTGAGTAAACAATAATATCTTTAGCAAATTTAAATAGTGAATAAATCCCATAGTTATCCCAGAACCCGGTGTCACAAGTGCATGAGCAAATTTTCTAGGAATTATACATGTACTACAATACTTGTCCGGAATACAAACTGGACAAGGAATTTTAAATAAAATACAATACATCTGACGAAGACTCTGTCGGCTGCGGGTCATCTCTGGATGGTGCAACTCGTCTAAGTCTCCAAGTCATCTGCATCACTGCGTCAAGTAGGGGCACTATCTATGAATGTACTTGTACAATAAAAATGCACAACAAGTGTAGCATGAGTACGAAAACAACGTGTACTCATTAAGTATCTCGCCTAACCTCGAAGAGATAGTGACGAGAGGATTTTGACACTTGCTAGAGGTTAATTTAATAAAATCAAGGGCGACACTAAGCATAGGTATCATAGGCAATTTAATACTTAGTGACATGAAACAACAACTTCTTTCACATTTAAATCTTTAAATCTCCGTCATTTCAGTTGACAATTTATAATTTTCAGGCCAGTAATCAGGTAAAAATCACAGCAAGTACACAGTAAATATCATGCGCAACCAATGCAGAGAGTCGAACGGCGCGAACCAACAATAATAAAATGTGCACTGCCGAAGTGTCGAACGGCTCGAACAATAGATGCATCTATTACCCCGCTCTCGAATCGATCATGCGACGCGGTCATATATAAATAATAGAGTTACCCAGCTCGCAAATCATACATGCGACTCAGGTACTCATCAATACAGATATTCACACAATAAATTCATATTTTATCAGGAAAACAGTTACTCAAGGAAGTGATAAAATTCTCTTTTTAATGGACTCGAAGATAGTATTTAAATCTTTTCTGAAAATTCATTTTCCAAGTTCGATAAGGTTTTAAATATTATAAATTTATCAGTAAGGCTACAAGTACGGCAAGTAAAGCATGCTTTATCAGGAAAATAATTATCCAAGGAAAATCAATTCCCTTTTCTAGTTGATTAAGAAAATAAACTTTAACCTTCTTAGGTATTCAGTTACTAATTCGATAATTTTAACGGTCTACTTTTTATTAGAAAAATTACAAGTACAACAAGTAAAGCATGCTAGTGGGTCCTAGACTACCTAGACACAAGCATGATAGTAGCTATGCACGGACTCCCGTCACCTCGTGCGTACTAGCCCCCACAAATAGTAGCACATATTCAATTAGTTCACCTATGGGGACAATTCCCCCTCACAAGGTTAGAAAGGAGACTTACCTCACTCCGAAGATTCATAACCGCCCTCCAAGCCCTTCGCATGACCCAAATCAATGCACAACGCCCCAAAACTAGCCAAATAACGGGCAAACCAATGAATATACTCTAATACTTGCAACAATTAAAATTATATAAATTCCCATCTCCGCTCGAAAATTTGACCAAATTGCCCTCGATCCCACGTGCCCGGATTCCAAAATTTCTTGAAGCGAAGCGCTTGCTATAAATCGGGAATTTGAGGACTGGTAATGGTACTACAGATATGGTGCGTGATGTTTTTCCATGCGTAGTTGGTTGAGGCTACTGTCGTGGCCCTGCGGAAGGATATTATGTTCTTTCAGCTCAGTAATTGTATTTTTGAGAGCTTTGAGGCTATGATCAGGTGGTTATGATGGTTAGTATTGATTATCGTGCGATGTTGATGTGATGGTGGGATGCTTGCCCACAGGTCGGGGCAGTGAATGACATGAGATGAGGTCTTCCCAGAGCGTGATTCCGAGGTTTTGGTAGTTGATTTCCGACGGAGGAAAGGCAATTGAACTATAAATGTTCAAGTTTGGGTTAATAGAGTAATAAGACTTGGTGTTTTCAAGTAAGGTGGAACTTTCATCTGTGATGTGGTGTCATTATCTTTGATCGGATAGAATATGTTAAGTTCGCCGGTATTATAGTTTCTTCGGTTGCATTGGGTCAGAGTGTTGTGAAGTAATATTGAAGAAGCGGTTGTCAGAGATCGTGGTGTATGGTGGTTCAGGACTGAATATGTATTTCTAACGCGGGTGGCTCAAGAAAGATGATCTTCAAAAAGGTTTGAAGTTGTGGTCATCTGCTGGTTTAAGTGCTACAAAGATAGTTATTGGCCTAAGGCAACGACTGGGCAGCAAGGGATGATAAAGGACATGTGAGAAATGTCAGGTGGCGGATAAATTTCTAAAAGGCCAGGTGTAAGAAACGGAAGTCAGGTAGTTGCTCAATGGAGTGATTTAACTAAAGTAGGAGAGGGGAAGCGTAGCATATGAGTCATGTGGTAAGATAGAAGCTCATCTTGAGGACAAGTTTGGAGAAATTTGAGAATTTTAGTGGACGGTGATTGGGTCCACGGGCTTAAATTGAAATATTGGCTATTTTCGCGGAAGATCGATTGCAACAGAGAGGAGTTGTTCGATATGAAGAAGGATGCAGCATAGTTGTCGATTAGAAGATATTGTCGCGCATTTAGTAGATGTCCATGAGGAGCGGACGGACTGGTAAAGTTGGTAAATGAGAACGGGTGCAGGATGGGGTATTGATGTCGTAGATATTTGTGCAATACAACATCGTTGGAAGTCAGTTGGTAATTTCCTCATGAGGGTTATCTCCTGTGAGCAGGTTAGCGGTCGTGTGGTTGGCATGTTTCTGCGAAGAATTCCAGTGGCTATTCGGTAGGAGGCCGAATATGTGAATGATGCAAGGGAATTTGAGTATTCATGGAATGCTAACAGGAGAATTTAGAAGAATTTGACGGGTTGGTTGAGCAAGATCATGTTAGCAATGAAGAAAGAATTTTGGTGGGGCCCAGAGTGGTGAAAGGAGAAGCTTCGGGCTAAGTGGGAGAGTCCCACCGCCTGCGATTGGGTTGCAGGATTATCTTCTCATGGGGTTGTGGATTATCGGCGTATTGGCAAGTTATTATAGCTAAGGGGAAAGGAATATAATAGTAATTAATCATGGGATTTTATAAAGGGGTGCAAGGGTTGGCCTTATTGAATCAGGTTTAGGCTTTGGAAAGATTCACGATTTATGCTTAGTACAGAAGTAATTTGCAAGGGAAGGGATTTAGTCGGGTGCCTTACCAAGATGGGTTTTCAGGTGCTAGCGAAGCTGTAGAGTTGATTATATTCGGGACCAAGCTAGAGTGGGTGACTCTCAACAATGGTTTCAATGAATTCAAAAGGTTAAGTATGCGGTGTTTAAGGGTTTCAAGCCCGCATCATGTTTAAGAATTTGTCTTTTGCAGCAGACCACGGTAGGAGACTCGGAGTGTTCCATGTTATCTTCGGCTTGCGATGCATCATTTGGAGGGTATGAGATGACCCATGGGATTTGAGACAGCGTGGTCTCGTGATATAATGTCACCCGAGAGGAGAGTGGACTCAGGTTCACAATGTTTTTTTTTGGATGAGGCTATTGTTACTTCTAAGTCAAGTAAAGGATAAATTGGAAGAAAATAGATTGGTTAGCCATGGTTGAAATGGCACATGTACGACAGTGATTAGTTCCTTCAGCGTGATTAAGTTATGCATATGACTTGTGACGGTATGTGTGAGGCTTGTCAGTCGCCGTGATAGATTTTATTTGGAAGCATTCAAGCACTATGGCCTGTCATGGGTGGGCAGATTCTGGAAGGGTTATGGTGGTATAGACTACTACTTAAGGATTTGCATGTATTGTGATTGTTGGAATTCACTCGTGTGTTGTGGTGGTTCTCTTGAATTGAGGTAAGTAAAAGGTTCCTATATGATGAAGTGTTTACCCTATTAGTGGTTCAGAAGTTATGATGGAATTCTTGCGCTATCTCATATTGGCATGTTAGGTGTTGTAAGCAGTATGCAACTGGAAGTAAGGATCGAGGTTGCGGTTCGGTGTTGACAAGGATGTCATGAGCTCAGATGAGCAAGAAAAAGGGATTTGAATGTTTAGAGTAAGATGGTGTTGTCTTCAGTGTCACCTGAGATCGGTGTTTGGTGAAAGAGGCTTTGTATCCTGGTTATGGGTTCTTGATTTGTTTTACAGCGTTAGTGTGGCCAGTGGTAGATGTGCAGACTTACTACCTTGTGAGGAAGGACGTGGGAGCATGACCACGGGAAGATCATATGAGTGTGACATGTAGTCACTTAATGGATTGAAGATTTAGACTGAGTATAAAGAAGTGTAATATTGCTTATTTGAGAATTTATGCATGGAAGGCGTTCGGTTTATTTGGTTGTGGATTGCGGGGTGTTTGTCCCGGCTATGATGGTTTTTCTTGCGTATTATGAGAGGAAGTGGGTTAATATGGACCTAGGTAAGGCTATCAGTCTAGTGCAGTGCGAGCAGAATCGGCTTGAGGGTTGTAAATGGATTCCAATATGATTATGGGCTCTATATGAGTCAGATGTGTTCATTTCAGTATAGCATTTCTCATAGAAGGGTATTAGAACATTAGATGTTGTTCCATCTCCGTCCATTTCATGTAATATTATGTTGTGCCATGTGAGTTGTGGGACGGCTTGATTTATGTGTTGAGGTTTCCGCGTAGTGATGATGTTGCGTGAGCAGGATAGCACTTGAGATTCAGATTATATATATCGCACCTCAATTGTGCTTGAGTTTTGTATCATATGGCTCTATCAGTCTCCCCAGGATGGTATTATAAACTTAGCGTGCTTGTGACCAGTATTCAGTATTTTATGGTAATGAGCAATTTAGCTCGGTGTGTATCTCCTTATGTAAATTTCATGTGTGGATCGGGTGGCACGCCGCCACGGGTATGTTATTTGGATCGGGTTGCACGCCGCAACAATGATGTTGAGTAAGGTTCCCTATATCTATTGTCTTGTGTTTTGCTTCCTACTTTTTGGAGTAAGGTTCATATTAATTGCGTGAGTTGAGTAGTTCCTTTCATAATTCGTTTTCTTTATGTATCGTGTTCGAGTTGTGGCCTACTGGCTCATTGTGGCATTATGTGAGATTGTTGGTCATGCCTGGGATAATTTGTTGCCTGAGCAGTTCATACTGGGGTGAGACGAGACTATCGGATCAGGGATCAGTGCGATAAGGTTATGTGAAGTGTATATTAAAGAACAAATACCATTATTTGGTTAGTAATGAGGTGATGATTCTAGTCAAGAGGAGGGATTCAATGCTTGGTTAACTCCGCAGTTGGTTGTGAATTTCTACACATCTCCTCCATTGTGGTGGTATCGTAAGAGTTGTAGCAGGACCTTAAGCGTTGTAGCAGGACCTATATATATGTCATGAGGTGCATTGGGAGCATCAGATTCGTGGAATATTGGCTATTAAGGTTCAAGGAATGTCATTGTGGTTAGGTGATGAATTATGCGGTGCATGGTGCTAATTTAGCAAAGTTATGCAGTCATGTTCTGGTACATCGTGTGGTAGTTGATACGGTGTTCATATATTGGAAACAGGCCTGGCAGAGACTTTCGGGTGTTGGAACTGGGTTCTAAGCTTATTGTATGGATAAAGGAGGATATCGTCAGATTTGATCGAGCTAATGAGCTCAACTGAGTGGTGGTAGCACATGTAGGTGCACGAAGTGTTAAACAATGAATTTGGGCAATTCCAGAGCAGTTCGTGGCACATTCGAGGACGAACATATGTTTAAGTGGGAGAGAATGTAACGACCCGACCGTTCGTTTTGAGCTATAACGCGTCGTTCAGCGGTTTGAGGGCATGAGCAACTTCGTTTCAGGTATTATGACTCGTAGGCGTGGTCGGAGTTGAATTTCGGGAAGTTAAGAGTCAATTTGGAAAGAAAATTCTCATTTCGGAATTCTTATGTTGGAAGAATTGACTAAGATTGGAATTTTGAGTAAACGGCCTCGGAATCAGGATTTGAAGGTTCCAGCAGGTTCGTATCATGATTTCGACTTGGACGTATGTTCGAAACGGGTTTTGGATGACCCGGGAGTGTTTCGGCGCATATTGTAGAAGTCAGCATTTTAGAAGAAACTTCATAAGTCTGGGTTGAAGTGCATTTTAGTGATATTGATGTCTGTTTGGGATACCGAGTATGGGAATAGCTCCGTGTGGTGATTCTGGAGTTGGGAGCGCGATCGGAAGTGAATTCGAAGGTCCGTAGGTTAATTTGAAGTCATTTGGCTAAAGATAGAAATTTGAAGGTTTTTGAAAAATCCGACCGGAAGTGGAAATTTTGATATCGGGGTAAAAATGCGATTCCGAAAGTTGGAGAAGGTCTGTAATGTTGATGTGACTTGTGTGCAAACTTTGGGATCAATCGGACATGAATTGATAGGTTTTGGCATCGAATGTAGAAGTTGGAAATTTCAAAGTTCTTAAAGATTGAATTATGATGTGATCCACTGTTTCGATGTTATTTGATGTGGTTTGAGTCCTCGGGCAGGTCCGCATTATATTTTGGAACAGGTTGGTGTAACTGGACGGGGTCCCGGGGGTCCCGGGGGCCTCGGGTGGATTTCGAGTGGTTAACGGATCAAATTTGGAGTTGAAGAAAGCTGAAGATGCTATCATCTGGTGTGACCGCACCTGCGAGGTTTTGGCCGCAGGTGCGACTATTGTGTCGCAAAAGCGGAAAATGGGTGTCTTGGCTGGGGGCCGCAGGTGCGAGGTTATTTCCGCACCTGCGAAGGCGCAGATGCTAACGAGAGAGCGCAGGTGCGGAGCTGGCTGGGGAAGGAGGAAGTGGCAGGTGCGAGAGTTTGGGTGCACCTGCGGGCGCGCAGGTGCGGGCGTCGTCACCGCAGGTGCGGAAGGACTGGAGGCAGTGCAGTGTTTTAAAATCGGGAAATTTGGCCATTCTGCTCCTATTTTCATTTGGTGTGCGCGATTGTGGAGAGCTTCAAGGGGGTATTTTCTTCAAGCATCACAAGGTAAGTTGTTCCGATTCATTTCAAGTTAAATACATAGTTTAGGTACGAATTTAAGTGTGGGAATTTGTGGAAAATTGTGAGATTTGGAAGAAAACCTAGAATTTGTATTTTGGATTTTGCCCACGAATTTGAGCATGAAAATTAGAGTAAATTATATATTTGAGTTAGTAAGGCTATGGGTAGAGTTTATCTTCAAGAAATTTTGGAATCCGGGCACGCGGGCCTGAGGGCAATTTGGTCAACTTTTCGAGCGGAGATGGGAATTTATATAATTTTAATTGTTACAAGTATTAGAGTATATTTTCATTGGTTTGCCCATTATTTGGCTAGTTTTGGGGCGTTGTGCATTGATTTGGGTCATTAGAAGGGCGGTTATGAATCTTCGGAGCGAGGTAAGTCTCCTTTCTAACCTTGTGAGGGGGAATTATCCCCATAGGTGAACTAATTGAATATGTGCTACGATTTGTGGGGGCTAGTACGCACGAGGTGACGGGATTCCGTGCGTAGCTATTATCATACTTGTGTCTAGGTAGTCTAGGACCCACTAGCATGCTTTACTTGTTGTACTTGTAATTTTGCTAATAAAAAGTAGACCGTTAAAATTATCGAATTAGTAACTGAATACCGAAGAAGTTTAAAGTTTATTTTCTTAATCATCTAGAAAAGGGAATTGATTTTCCTTGGATAATTGTTTTCCTGATAAAGCATGCTTTACTTGCGGTACTTGTAGCCTTACTAATAAATTTATAATATTTAAAACCTTATCGAACTTGGCAAATGAATTTCCAGAAAATGTTTAAATACTATCTTCGAGTCCATTAAAAAGAGAATTTTATCACTTCCTTGAGTAACTATTTTCCTGATAAAATGTGAATTTATTGTGTGATATCTGTATTTATGAGTACCTGAGTCGCATGTATGATTTGCGAGCAGGGTAACTCTATTATTTATATATGACTGCGTCACATGATCGATTCGCGAGCGGGGTAATAGATGTATCTATAGTTCGAGTCGTTTGACCCTTCGGCAGTGCACATTTTATTATTATTGGTTCGCGCCGTTCGACCCTCGACATTAGTTGCGCATGATATTTACCGCGTACTTGCTGTGATTTTTACCTGATTACTGCCCTGTAAATTATAAATTGTCAACTGAAATGACGAAGATTTAAAGATTTAAAGTTGAAAGAAGTTGTTGTTTCCTGTCATTACTTATTAAATTTCCTATGATACCTATGCTTAGTGTCGCCCTTGATTTTATTAAATTGACTTCTAGCAAGTGTCAAATTCGACCTCTCGTCACTACCTCTTGGAGTTTAGGCGGAATACTTACTGAGTACACGTTGTTTTCGTACTCATCCTACACTTGTTGTGCATTTTTATTGCAGAGGTACAATCATAGCTAGTGGCCCTGCTTGACGCAGTGATGCGGCTGACTTGGAGACTTAGATGAGCTGCACCATCCGGAGACGACCCACTGCCGGCAGAGTCTTCCTCAGATGTATTATATTTTATTTAAAATTCCTTATCCAGTTTGTATTCCGGACAAGTATTGTAGTACATGTATAATTCCTAGAAAATTTGCGCATGCACTTGTGACACCGGGTTCTGGGATAACTATGGGATTTATTCACTATTTAAATTTGCTAAAGATATTATTCATTACTCAGTGGAAGCTCGCTATTCATTATTTAAGAACATGAAAAATGAATGACTTCGATAATTTTAAAATAGAATTTTTATTAATTATTAAGTGTTGGTTTGCGTGATAGTGGGGTCCGGCGCCATCACGACGTTAATGGATTTTGGGTCGTGACAGTTTCATCTTTGAAAATGTTTAAGTGTTAACTCTGGATTTCTTCCTTTACTTTTTCGACTGAGTTTTATCTCTATGTGTTTACACCTTAGGGTTTTTTTTCATTATTTGACTATGGGTTATAATGTTTCGCCCGTTTACTGTGGCTCTGTCAATTAAATTGATTAAATTATTTACTTGCTTAATTAGGGTCCGAAAATTGTGCTTTCCTTGTAAAACGGATATCTCTCTGAAAAGATTTGTACCTATTATTTCCTTATATGTGATTCGTATCCGGTACTACTTGCTTTAATTCTCTTGCTAGCCTGATTTCTGGGCTTTGATTATTGGGGCTGACTTATAATTGATCTCTGAACTTACCTCTTACCTTATTTACTCTCATTCCTGTCTGCTGATTTGTTCTATGTGAGATTCTCCTTAACTTAAGTGATAGTCATGTGATTCTGTCCCCTTAATTGATTTGTGTTAACCCTAATTGACTGATTAACTGGTCTTCATACCTTATTGGTGTACAATTTATTTCCTACCTTATTTGTCTGCTCTATTGTATGCTATAAAAGCCTCTCATTGTTCTGATTTTAAACACACGCTTATGCTTACAGACTTACACTCACACTTATACACTCTCACCATTCCTTCACTTCACAACTTAAAAAGTTCTCTGTTCTTCCACAAAGAACTCTCTTTATGTTGTTATTCTGATTTCTACATTGTTTAGCCGGTTGGAAGCCAAGGCTAAACTCTTTGAATCCAAACTGCCATTACATTCATGTTTACTTTCTTCCTAACTGGTATGTGTTAACTCCTGTTATCCCATTTTGTTCTATGTATGTGGTTAGTTTACTTCAATCTTAGCATGCTTCTACGTGATCTATGATTCATGTTTACTCCTTTCTCAAATGGCATGTTCTAGCTCATATTATCTCATTTGTCTTATAGTTTATTTCAACCTCAACATGTTTCCTTTTTACTGCTTTCTCACTGGCATGCTTTAGTTTCTGTTACCCTATTAAATCCTATGTGCTTATTAGTTTAAGGTTTCATCATGCTTCTGTCTGCTATATGCCTATATGATTTCACCTAGTGACAAAACTAATTAAGTTATCTCTAGTAATATGAAACCCTATATAATCAGTTGTATGTTCCCTGTTCTTTAAGCATGTAATATGTTGCCAAATCTGTCTATTAGTTCAAGTATCCTGACTCTTTTGTGATTGCTTTAAATATTAGTACAGTGTTTATGTCTGAACCAATACAAATCTGTTTTAACCATATGCTAAATATGGATTCTATTAGTTCTAGGTGGAGTTCTGTTTGCAGTTCTAGAATTTGAATCGGTTTGCTCCTAAAAATCAAATCTAAAAATTGTTCCCTAACCCCTATGTACTATTTTCAAACTCCAACTCTTAGTTACCTAGGTTCTTGCCACCCCCAGTGTGAGAACTGCCTAGGGTCCTTGAGACTCCTTCGAACTCTGACACATTGGGGTTGGTCTTCCAATCTTTTACAAACTACTATTGTTCTGAATAGGGTTCTAGTGTGAGCATTGACCGGGGTCCCTGAGGCCCTTGGGAACTTTGACACACTAGAATCCCACTTTGTGTATCATGTGTGGACCGCCTGTGCTTCAACTTGCTTGCTTGAAGGCCTGGTTTCCAAGTTAACATTGGGCCTGCTAAGGCTCCCTATAGTGTAATGATTAGTATTATGTAATTCATTAATATTGGGATGTAATAATAATACTTGTAATAGATACTGGGGTTATCAGTAAAAGTTGGGATGGGGTTCCTATATATCTTTGTTCAAAGCTAGGGGTAGAAATCCTGCCTATAGGTCCATTGTACTGATTCCTTATGCGCATTTAGAGAACTTGCCTATAGGATGTTTTCCAATTTGTCCGTGACCTTGAACTTTCATGTTTTTGGCATACTAGAAATCCTGCCCATAGGTTTATGTCAGTTCTGCATTAAAATACATGCTCATAGGATTTTCACATATCTCTCATCTCAATGTGAATTAGTGATCATGCGAATAGAATCTTAGTTGTGTAACTTAATACACTTGTCTGGAAATTTGTTTAAAGTTTCTGCTCACATAGATGTCATGCCTATAGGAGATATAAAAGTCAGTTTAGATATCATGCCTATAGGATGAAGTTAGTTTTCAAACGTAGAAAGCATGTCTATAGGAAATAAATAAATCAGTTTCAGCACCTAGAAATCATGCCTATAGGAATTAATTAATTCTATAAATTAGAAATCATGCCTATAGGAATTAATTAATTCTGTAAATATGAAATAATGCCTATAGGAGTTAATTAATTCTGTAAATTAGAAGTCATGCCTATAGGAGTTAACTAATTCTGTAAATTAGAAAGCATGCTTATAGGATCTAAAAAAGATAAAAAAAAAACATGTCTGTTAAAATTAGTAACTCGTTTATGAAATATGTTATAGGTCTATAATTAACAGTTGTAGATACCATGCCTATAGGATTTTGTTCCGGTTATCACTTAGGCAAACTTATAGGAATTCTGGGGCTAAAATGAACTGTGATTTAGTACTACCTGAAGTTTGCCCAGATCCATAGTTTTTAACAAAGTCAGTAGGCAAGCTTATAGGTACCACTACTCGCTTTAATAATTGTTGTCTTATATTCTGTTATGTTCATTTAGATATCCTGCCTATAGGGCCTTAAATCAATCAAAGTTGTCTGTTAGAGTTGTGTGCATTTGTTGTTTATTGTGGAGGTTAACATGAGCCCCTAAATGTGACAGTCCTATCTGAATTTTTTGTTTGTCGCTTAGCTTTCTCATTTTTTAGCAATCTAGGTCAGTCTAGAACTACTTTAAATAGAGGTCCTAAACACCTCCAGGACCATAGGTAAGGGACGAGTAGTGCACGTATAAGGCACGAGTTAGAAGCTACTAGAACGATTAAGTAACAACTGAAAGAAAGTAATTGGGTAGTAAAAGAGATGATGACCTGTGCGCTAATACTATGTGTAACACCCCGACCTGGGGAAAGTTACCTAGTGTTGCATGGAAATGATCCTATAGGATAAAAAATTTAGGACCCTTTTAATTCTTTTTTTTAATAATAGTTGTCTAAATTACTTTATTTTCCTTTAAAGACTAATTCGCTTGATTAAGTTCGGCCGGGACCCACCGTTGTGGACCTCGAGGGGTGCCTAACACCTTCCCCTCAAGGTAATTTTGAGCCCTTACTCGATCTCCGGTGATGCAACTAGTTTCATGAGTTAATTACTCTAGGTGCCCTAATGCACCTTAATCTGTTAGGTGGCGACTCTTCAAATCCCATATAACATCCCAAAAGGAAGGGAGTTGTCTCAGAAATGTCGAAACCCGATTTCGCGATGAAAAAGGGGGCGCGACAATATTGTCTGTGGGCGGTTCAAAACAATGCCAAGCCCAGATCCTTTCACATTCATGGCACCATTCGTGAAGAGGGTCCATACCCCCGAAGATGCACCCGATTTTAATAGAAGTTCCTTTTCCACTTCAGGTACGAGGTTTGACGTAAAATTGGCCACGAAGTCTGCTAAAATTTGAGACTTTATGGTCGTTCAGGGTTGATATTCGATATCGTACCCGCCAAGTTCAACGATCCATTTGGCCAATCGGCCTGATAACTTGGGCTTGTGCAAAATATTACAGAGTGGATAAGTAGTTATCACACATATGGGATGACACTGGAAATATGACTTTAATTTTCTAGATGCACTTATTAATGCAAGTGCCAATTTATCTGTGTGTGGATACCGAGTTTCAGCATCTCCTAAGGTCTGATTTACGTAATAAACAGGAAATTGTGTACCTCACTTACCGCTATATTGGACACTGCCAAGTATAGGTACAGCTTCTCATCTGTCTTCGAAGTGTGGAGCAGAGGTGGGCTCGATAAGTATCACTTCAATTCCTCCAATGCTTGTTGACATTCTGGGGTCCATGCGAAATCATTTTTATTTTTGAGTAAGGAAAAGAATATGTGACTCCGATCTGATGACCTCGAAATGAATCGATCCAAGGAAGCTATCCGTCTGGTTAGCCTTTGTACGGCTTTCACACTGTCTATGATGGTGATATCCTCGATGGACTTAATCTTATCGGGGTTGATTTCGATTCCGCAATTCGATACGATGAAGCCGAGGAAGTTTTCCGAGCCGACCCCGAAAGCACATTTTTCGGGGTTAAGCTTCATGTTGTACTTCCTCAAATTTTCGAATGTTTCCTGAAAATGAGTCAAATGGTCCTCTGCACGTAGGGACTTAGCTAACATATCGTCAATGTAAATATTCATTGATCTACCTATCTGTTCTTCGAACATTTTGTTAACTAGGTGTTGGTATGTAGCTCCTGCATTTTTTAGCCCGAAGAGCATTACATTGTAACAATAAGTTCCATACTTAGTGATAAAAGAAGTCTCTTCTTGGTCTTCTGGGTCCATCTGGATTTGATTGTACCCAGAATAGGTGTCGAGAAAGGTAAGGATCTCGTGCCCGGTCATGGCATCGATCATGTGATCGATGTTAGGCAATGGAAAAGAGTCTTTAGGACATGCTTTGTTCAAGTCCTTATAGTCTACAGATATTCTAAGTTTGTTCCCCTTTTTGGGGACTACGACTGCATTAGCTAACCATTCGGGATATGTTACTTCCAGAATGGATCCTATTTTGAGAAGTTTGGTTACCGCGTCCTTTATGAAGGCTTGCTTTACCTCGGACTGGGGTCTTCTCTTTTGCTTTATCGGTCTGAACTTGGGATCCAGGCTCAGCCGATGAGTTGTTATCTCCGGTGGGATTCCTGCCATATCTAAATGGGACCATGCAAAGCAGTCCATTTTATCAATAAGAAATTGAATGAGTTTTTTCCTGAGTTCGAGGGTCAACCCTGTTCACAGGTATACATTTCGTTTGGGCAGGTACTCGATTAGTATCACTTATTCCATCTCATCGACTGTTGACTTGGTTGCATCTAACTCTTCGAGAACAACAAAAGTTTAAGGAGTTAGAAAATCCTCTTCTTCTTCTTCCACTACTTATTTCTTCGATTCGATCGGGGTTGGGGACGGTGATTGCTATTTGGTTGTTTGCTTATCTTTGGCGCTCGATTTTTCTGAAGTCAAAGGTATTGATATCGGCATCACCTCGTCGACCACAAACATTTATTTTGCAGCGTGCTGTTCCCTGTAAACTGTTTTCACACCATCCGTCATCGGGAACTTCATTATTTGGTGAAGGGTCGATGGCACTGCTCTCATGTTGTGAATCCAAGGCCTTCCGAGCAGTGCATCATATCTCATGTCGCCTTCGATGACATGGAATTTCGTATGTTGGATAGTTCCAGCCACATTTACTGGTAGGAGTATCTCCCCCTTCATTGTTTCACTAGCCATGTTGAAGCCTTTTAGGACTCGAGATGCAGGCAAAATTTGGTCTTGCATGCCGAGCTGCTCTATGACCCTCAATGTGATGATGTTCGCTGAGATACCTGGATCCACTAAAACACGCTTAACTTGAAATTTATTAATAAAATGGAAATTATCAGGGCGTCATTGTGAGGCTGAGAAATGCCTTCCGCTTCTTCGTCATTGAATGATAAAGTGTCTTCGGGCACATAGTCTCGAGTCCGTTTCTCTCTAGTGATTGATACCTTAGTGCGTTTGAATATAGGACCTTGTGGGATGTCTACCTCACCGTCATGTGAATAACACGATGAGGTTCTTCTTGCTCGTTCTTTCTGTTGGTGTCTCTTTCTCTGAATTGATTTTTAGCTCAATCACTGAGGAACTCTCGAAGATGATCTTCGTTTAATAATCGAGCTACCTCATCCCTTAGCTGCCTACAATCTTTGGTCCTATGGCCATGTGTGCCAGTTACACATTAAATTTGGGTTCCTTTGAGAAGGATCAGTTTGTATCGGTCTGGGCCACCTAGTATCTTTGATTCTTCCGATAGCCGATACAATCCCAGATGCATCGACGCTAAAATTGTACTTCGATAATCAAGGTGCTTCTGTGGGATCTGTATATTTGTCGAAGATGGTTTTACTCATAAGTCCCCGAGAATTTTTCCCTCGATCACTCCTTCGATCGTTCCGGACGAAATTGCGTCCGGGCCGTTATTCCTCTGATCTGCAACATATAGTTGGTACCAATCTTTATTCGGTCTTGATTCTCTATCACCGTCTCTCTGATTTTTACCTGCCGACCAGTTTGGATGTACTGAACTTGAGGGGGCTCCCAATTGGTCATCCTCGACCCTGATCTTCGATTGATATCGTTTGTGAACATCTGCCCAAGTCACAATTGGGTACTCGATCATTTCTGTTTCAACTGACTTGATGCTATCGAACTCCTTTCATTTAATCCTTAGGTGAAAGCCTGAACTTCCCAATCATCAGTGACTGGTGGTAACTCCATGCGTTCCATTTAGAATCGAGACACTAAATACCTTGGCATCTCATTATCCCTCTGCTTCACTTTGAAGAGGTCTGATTTTCTTGTTGCAACCTTTATGGCCCCAGCGTGTGCCTTTACAAATGAGTCTCCCAACATGGTGAACGAATTGATAGAATTTGGTGGCAAGTTGTGATACCAAATCATAGCTCCCTTCGACAGGGTCTCCCCGAACTTCTTCAACAATACAGACTCGATTTCGTCATCCTCCAAATCATTTCCTTTTATGGCGCACATGTAAGAAGTAATACGTTTGTTTGGGTTAGAGGTCCCGTTGTATTTAGGTATATCGGGCATACGGAACTTCTTTGGGATGGGCTTCGGATCCGCACTTAGAGGGAATGGATTTTGTACAAACTTCTTGGAATCCATTCCTTTTAAGATTGGCGGTGCCCCAGGTATCTGGTCAACTCGGGAGTTGTAAGTTTCTACCTTCTTGTCGTTGGCCTCGATTTTCTTTTCTCCTGATTATATTCTCTTAGTGAGCTCCTCGAGCATCCTTACTATAGCAGGATCGGTTGTCGAAGTGCTATCACCCAATCTTTGAGGCACTGGTTGGGTACGGCGAGTAACCTCCTGTTCGACCCTATTTGGTGCCCTGTGCTGATTTTGCAACTGAGCAAAGGCGTCTTGTTGAGCTTGAAGCATTTAAAATATTACTTGGAGACTGACTCCTTCATCTCCTCTGCTCTGTGTACCTCGACCTTCAGTTCAACCCTCTCTGCGTACACTTCCTTCGGGGTCTGCACCTAAATCCGTATTCAAAGAAACATGTGAACTGACATCAACTGGGTTGACGGGCGGTGCTCCTCCGAGGTCACCCTGCGGCACATCGATTCCCAGAGCGATAACATTCTCATTTTCTCCGTGAATTCCGAGGTCGTTATCGCTTTGTGTAGATGTGTTTTGTGAGTTAGACATGATTCAACCTGAAAACGAAAATTCCTGACGAGAACAAGTGTAAAATAGTGTGTTTTACCATAATTAAAACTGAACAATCACTATTATCCTTAGCCCCACGGTAGGCGCCAAACTGTTTACCTCGAAATACGAGTAACAATTAAACTTGTAATGTGGTTATAAGGATACATGATCTGATTCAATACCAATTGATAAATGGCTAAATAAATAAATGAATTGAACGATTAAAATAAATCAAACCAGTGTCGTTGCAAGTTATGGACCTCGATTTGGAACAGTAAAATATAAGCAAGTAAAATAGCAGTGTATTGTTATTTCTTAGTAAGTTATCTTTGTTAACTAATGAACATGACTCCTCTTTATATAGTAGAGGAATCCTAAATAAGGTATAACTCTAATTTCGGAAATAAAATCCATGATTGATGTCAATAACCGTTAGCGATTCTGTCAATCCCGAGGTTTCCGTCGAGATCTACGATCGATCGCTGATATCTCGTTGTTCCGTTGCTTGATGTTGATCATGCCCGATCCTGATCCTTTGGCCTTCGTATCTTTGAGCTCAAGCTAGAGCTTGCTTCAACACGAGCTTAATCTCGAAGCAGGCCCCCGATTCCATAAAATCGGACATCCTCGATTTTAGCCGTATACACCATTATTCCCCGGTTTCGAACATTGCAGGATTTTATACAAACAATATCCTAAATTAATTTTTTTTTGTAATTAAATATTATTTGGCGGAATACCTAAAAATCACCTTAAATTTGATATGGATTATTAGTTACACCCCTAAACTATTCGTGATCTTAATTACCCCTTCCTCGCCGAACTTGGTCTTTTGAGAGCAATTACCTCCCTTGAGGCTGATGTGGCGAAGAGTGTGGGTGCACTCTCTTTAAGCGTGGGGGAGTGAAGAAAAATTGAAAAATCAGCTTTCAAGTAGATTATTTTTTAACTTTTAATTGTCATATAGTCATATATAATGATTTATTTGTTATAACCAATATTTCTTCTTGCTTCATCTTAACATATAATGTGGACTCTACTCTAACTTTTATTTTTTTTAATTCATATATATAT
>MDKJ01315437.1:0-10735 GCA_005239525.1 Nicotiana knightiana
TCTTATCGCACTAGATCCCTGATCCAAAAATCTCGTCTCACCCAGGATGAACTGTTCAAACAATCAATCACCCAGATATGACCAACAGTCTCATATGACTCCACAACGCGCCAATAGGCCACAACTCAAACATGATACGTAAGAAATGACTCAGGAAGGGACTACTCAACTCACGCAACTAATATGGACTTTCCTAAAAAAATAGGAAGTAAAACACAAAAAATAGATATAGGGGACCGTACTCAACATCACATTGTTTCGGCGCGCAACCCGATCCAAATAACATGCCCGTGGAGATGTGCCACCCGGTCCACACATAAAATTCACATAAGGAAATATACACGAAGCTGAATTGCTCACTGATACAATTTACTGAATACCGGTCACAAGCACGCTAAGTGCATAATACTATCCTGGGGAAACTGATAGAGCCATATGCTACAAAAATTAAGCACAACTGAGGTGCGATATATATATATATATATATATATATATATATATATATATATATATATATATATATATATACTCTAAAATCTCAAGAGCCCTCCTGCTCACATTACATCATTACTACGCTGAATCTTAACACATAGGAATTATCAAGTCGTTTCAAAACTCGCACGGCACAACCATAATATCACATGAATTTGACGAAGACGGAACAACTCCTGATATTCCAACACCCCTCCTTGAGGAGCGCCATACTGAAATGAACACATCTGCCTCACATGAACCCCATAATCTTGTTTAAATCTATTCACACACTTCAAGCCGATTCTGCTCGCACTGAACTAGGCTGATAGCCTTACCTGGGTCCAAAATAACCCACTTCCTCTCATAACACGCAAGATCAACCATCATAGTTGGGACAACACCCGAAATCCACAACCAACTGAACCGAACTCCTTTCTGGCATAAATCCTCAAATAAGCAATATTGCACTTCCTTATACTTGGTCTAAATATTCAACCAATCAGGTGACTACATGTCACACTTATACCATCTCCCCATGGTCACGCTCCCACGACCTTCCACACAAGGTAGCAAGTCTGCACATCCACCACTAGCCATACTAAAGCTGTAAAACAATTAAAGAACCCATAACTAGGATGCAAAGCCTCTTCCACCGAATATCGATCTCAGGTGACACTGAAGATAACACCAGCTTACTCTGGACTTTCAAATGCCTTTTTCTTGCTCGCCAAGCTCATGACATCCTTGCCAACACCGAACCGCCATCTTGATCCTTACTTTCAATTACATACTGCTTACTGCACCTAATATGCCAATATGAGATTGCGCAAGAATTCCATCATAACTCCTGAACCACTAATAGAAAAAACATCTCATTATATAGAAACTTCTTACTTACCTCAATTCAAGAGAACAATAACAACACTCAAGTGAATTCTCACAATCACCCAACATGCAAATCCTCAAGTAGTGGTCTGAACCATCATAAGCTTTCCGGGATCCGCCTACACCTGACAGGCCATAGCACTCGAATGCTCCCACATGAAATCTATTACAACGACTGACAATCCCCGCACATACCAGCCCAAACTACATGCATAATTTAATTACACTAACGAAACTGATCACTGACGTACATGTGCCATTTCAACCATGGCTAATCAATCTATCTTCTTTTAATCATTCTTAATTGCCTCAGGAATAATAGTAACTTCCTTTAACTCGTAGAACCTCAACCCTTACTCATCTCGAGTGACCTTGATTCACGAGACCATGCTGCCCTAATCCTGCAACTCCTCTCATACCCTCCTGATAATCTTTCTACAAGCCGGAGTTTATTTCTCTCACTCCTCCAATACTATCTTGCATGCTGAAATTAACATAGAACACACCAATTATTTTCCCTTTCTCAGGAATTATGTTGCATAAGCTTGATTCGTAATCATACAGCTACCTGAAACTCTTAAACGCCGCTTCTTAACTTCCGAATTTACTAGGACCGCTGCTGAGAGTCACCCACTCTAACCGGCCCCAAATCACAATAAAATCCAAGGCTCTTCTAGCACATGAACATCCTCTCAATGAAGTACGTGACTGAGCCACTACCCTTACAACTCGCCTATGCCTTAAGCATAAATTCTGAACCTTTCAAAGCCTAACCCTAGTCCAAAGGGCCAACTTTTGCACACATTCATCAAATTCCACGCACAATCACCATTTTACTCCTTTCCTTTAGTTGTAATAACTTGCCAACACGCCGACAATCTGCAACCCCATGAGAACACAATCCTACAACCCAACTGCAGGTGGTGAGACTCCCCCACTTAGCCTGAAGCTACTCCTTGCACCACTCTAGACCCTGCTGAGATCCTCTCCCCTTTGTTAACATGATCTTGCTGAACCAATCCGTCCAATCCTTCCAAATTCTCTTGTTAGCACTCCCTAAATACTCAAATTCTCTAGCATCATTCACACATTCTGCCTCCTACCGAATAGCTACCAGAATCCCTCGCAGAAACTTACCAACCACACAACCACTAACCTACTCACAGGAGATAACCCACCTGTGGGAATCACCAACTGACACCTTCCAACGACGCTGAAATGCACACTCTCTGCAACATCGATACCCCATCCTAAGCCTGCTCTCATTCACCAACCTTACCAGTCCGTCCGCTCCTCATAGACACCTACTAAATGCGCTACAACATCTTCAGATTCACCGCCACATTGCGTCCTTCTTCATTCCTAACAACTCCTCCCTGTTGTATCCAACCTTCCGCTGAAACAACCCACGTTTCAACTTAATCTCGTGGACCCAAATCACCATCCACTAAAACTCTCAAACTTTCCCTCAAGATAGGCAGATGTCTTACCACTGAACTCCGGTGCTACGCTGCCACTCTCCCACTTGTTAAACTCATTCCTTTAAACAACAACCTGACTTTCGTCCCTTTCACCTGGACTTTTAGAAATTTAGCCGCCGCCTGACACTTCTCACATGTCTTCCTTCGTCGTATGCTGCCCAATTCAATATCATTCTCTACAGCTCTTAAACCAGCAGTTCGCCACGACTTCAAACTCTCCAAAGATCATTTATCTCGAGTTGCCTTCATTATCACACTCATCCAGTACGAAACCACCGCACCTCGCGGTCTCTGCCAACTGCATTCTTCAATACTTATTCACAATACTCTGACCCCATGCAGCTGAAGAAACCATGGCAAAGACGAACTTAACAACTTCCATTCGATCAAGGATGACGATGACACATCACAGGTGAATACTCCACCTCACTTGAAAACACCAAGTCTTACTACTTTATCAACCCCAATCGGACCATTCATAATCCAAATGACTTTCCTCTACCGGAACTAAAATACCAAATCTCAAAATCACACTCTGAGAAGACCTCCATTCAAACCATTCATCAGGACTCAACATATGGGTAAACGTTCTATCATCATATCGACGTCGCGCGATAACCAATTGTATCACAACCTGAGCATAACCTCAAGGCTCTCAAAAACACAGCTACTGAGTTGAACAACATATTATCCTTCTACAGGGCCATAACAATAGCCCCAACCAATTATAAAAACATCTCGCATCATATCTGTAGCACCATTTCAATTCCTCAAATTCCTGTTTCATAGCAAGCACTTCGCGACGTATAAGATTGAGTAGGATGAAACATAGGAATAAGCCTTAAAGGAATCAAATCGCACGATGAGGAATCAAGAAGGGAAGTACTCCTAACAGCCCTGTAGCCTCCCGAAGATAAGTACAGATGTCTCCGAACCGATCCGCAAGACTCTACTAGACTTGCTCATGACTCGTATGACCTAAGGGAACCTAGAGCTCTGATACCATGTTGTCACGACCCAAAATCTATTAAGGTAGTGATGGCGCCGGAGACCATCACCAGGCAAGCCAATCATTAATTAGTTGAAATAAATTCCTGTTTTAACATTTTTGAAATCATTACCTTTAACTTATTACGTAATAACTAAACAAAAATCATTTAAGTAAATACGACCGTTTAATATTCCATTTTTATAAAATAAATCCCATACACATCCCAGAACCCGGTGTCACAAGTGCATGAGCAATTTCTAAGAATTTTAAGAAATACTACAAATCTTGTCCGAAATACAAATTGGACAAGGAATTTAAAATGAAAATAAATACAATATGAGGGAGACTCTGTCAGCTGCGGATCGCCTCCGGATGATGCAGCTCGCCTAAGTCTCCAAACTAGCCACCTCACTATGAAAGTACCTGTGCAATCAAAATGCACAGCAAGTGTAGCATGAGTACGAAAACATAAGTATCCCGCCTAACCTCAGAGAGGTAGTGACTAGAGGCCGATTTGACACTTGCTAGAGGTCAATTTAGTATAATCAAGTGAGACACTAAGCATGAATGACATAGGCAATTTATTAAAATCAGGAATAAATAATATCAACCCTTCCACATTTAACAACTTTAAATCTTTGTCATTTCAATAATGAATAATAAAACATGGATGATTTAATCAAATAACAAATAACCAACGGGAAAGAACAACTTCTTCCAAAAATTTTAATAACTTTAAATCTCTGTCATTTCAGTCGACAACTTAAAATTTCTAGGCCAGTAATCAGGTAAAATCACAGCAAATACGCAATAAATATCATGCGCAAGAAAATGCCGAGGGTCGAACGGCACAGACCAACAATAATAAAATATGCACTGCCGAGGGTCGAACGGCTCGAACCATAGATGCATCTATCTGCCCCCTCGCGAATCAATCACACGACGCGGTTATACATAAATACAGGGTTATCCTACTCGCGAATCATACATGCGACTCAGGCACCCATAGATACACATATTCACACAATAAGTCCATGTTTTTATCAAGGAAGCAGTTACTCAGGAAAATGTTAAAATTCTTCTTAAAGGAACACGAAAATAGCATTTAAATCTTTACTTTGAAACTCATTTTCCAAGTTTAATAATATTCAATAATATAACCTTATCAGGAACACAATTATCCACGGAGAAATCAATTCTCTTTTTAAATGATTAAGAAAGGTACACTATAGTCTTCTTAGGAAATAAATTACTGATTCAATAGCATTAACAGTCTAATATTATTGGCAGGATCACATGTACAACACGTAAGTCATGCTAATGAGTCCTAGACTACCCGGACATGGCATAATAATAGCTACGCACGGACTCCCGTCAACTCGTGCGTACGTAGCCCCCGCAGATAGTAGCACATATTTAATTAGTTCACCTAGGGGGACAATTCCCCCTCACAAAGTTAGAAAGGAAACTTACCTCGCTCCGAAATCCCATAACCGGCTTCCAAGCCCTTACGATGACTCCAATGGATGCAAAACGCCCCAAAACTACCAAATAACGGGCAAAGTAATGAAAATTCACTTTAATACTCGTAACAAATTCAAATTATATAATTTCCCAACTTCACTCAGTGAATTGACCAAAATGCCCTCGGGCCCACGTGCCCGGAATCTGAAATTTCTCTAAGATAATCTTTACCTATAGCCCTACTAGCTCAAATATACAATTTACTCTAAATCCCATCCTCAAATTCGCGGTAGAAATCTAAAATAACATTTCTAGGTTTTCTTCAAAATTCCCAATTTTCCACAATCTTTCATGTTTTAATCCATGCATATACCTTGTATTTAACTTGAGATGAGTTGGAATAACTTACCTTGACATAGGTGATGAAATTCCCCTCTTGAAGCTCCCCTAAAATCACCCCATCCGTGAGAAATATGAGAGAAATGGCCAAAAATCTCAGTTTTAAAACATTCTGCCCAGGCATACATTCGCACCTGCGCTCCCGCAGGTGCGCCCAAACTCCCGCACCTGCGGCTTCCTCAACTCCAGCCAAAACTCACACTTGCGCCCCATTGTCCGCATCTGCGCCTTCGTAGGTGCGGAAATTACATCGCACCTGCGCTCCCAGCCAAGCCACCAAAATCTCGCACTTGCGGCCAAATCCTCGCAGGTGTGGTCACACCAGATGGAAACAATCTCAGCACTTCTTCAAACTCCAAACTTGATCCGTTAACCACCCGAAATCTACCATTGGCCCCCTAGGCCCCGTCCAATTACACCAACCTGTTCCAAAATATAATGTGGACTAGCTCGAGGCCTCAATTCACATCAAACAACATCGAAACCACGGATCGCAGTAAAATTCAAACTTTAAGAACTTGAAATTTTAAACTTCCACATCCGATGCCGAAGCCTATCAAATCGCATTCGATTGACCCCAAATTTTGCATACAAGTCATATTCGACATTACGGACCTGCTCCAACTTCCGGAATCATATTCCGAACCCGATATCAAAATTTCCACTTCCGGTTGGATTTCTCAAAAACCTTCAAATTTCTATCATTAGCCAAATGATTTCAAAATGACCTACGGACATCCGAATTCACTTCCGATCGCGCTCCCAACTCTAGAATCACCATATGGAGCTATTCCCAGACTTGGAATCCCAAACAGAAATCAATAACACTGAAATTCACTTCAAGCCAAACTTAGGAAATTTCTTCAAAATGCTGACTTTCTCAATATACGCCGAAACGCTCCCTGTTTATCCAAAACCCGGTCCGTACATACGTCCAAGTCCGAAATTATCATACGAACCTGCTGGAACCTTGAAATCCTAATTCGGAGGTCGTTTACTCTTAATTCCAATCTTAGTCAATTTCTCCAACTTAAGGCTTTTGAAATGAGAATTTTCTTTCCAATTTGACTCCGAACTTCCCGAAATTCAAATCCGACATCACCACGAGTCATAATACCTGAAATGGAGATGCTCATAACTTCAAACCGCTGAACGATGTGCTAGAGCTCAAAACGACCGGTCGGGTCGTTACACATAATGTACAAGTGTAAGTAGGAAAACATTGTATCACTGAATCATTTTTCTTAAAATATGAATACATATGGGTCGTTAAGGCCTCTGACATACTGTACAAAATGAACCTCTGTCTTTAAAGCCTCTAAGATTATTTGACATCAAATGGTACAAGATACCGGCCTACCCATAAGTCTGTAGAAAACTTCTGACACGATGACTCATAGACTCGGCTGCACTCCGAATGAGGTGGAGTCTTACCGATCCTTCGCTAAAGCAAATCTCGCCTACTATACATATATTTTCTCAACTTTTAATTTTGCTAATCTCGTATAAGGAGTACAAATTCTCGTACGCTTAATTCTTAAAATGGTAAAAAGATAACCTTCTTTTCTTGTGAGAAAATAATTTCTATCTTTACAATAAAGAAAATCTCATAAACTCTCTCATATTATATATGTGTAAAGTTTAAAGCATATTCGAAAGTAGTAATATTAATAACTATATAAAATCATAATAATCAAACTTTTTACAAAAATATTCCACTCAAAATATCATATCAAATATATATAAAGGTATCAAGGTTGTTAAACTTACGGGGTCTTATAAGAACATAGTCGCAAATCCTATATAATCTCATGAATGGTCTTAATCCCTTCAAACTCATATGGATTACTATGAATTATCCTAATATTATAGTATGGGATATAACATCTCCCCACCCTTACTCCCTTTCTTACTTTATTATATTTCCTATATTACACGAATTAGCTTCTTATTTTTTTCTTTCTTTTTAGGTCCTTTATGTTTTATCTTAATACTGTGTTTATTGCTTTCACATATTTATTATGCAAATACTTGACAATGTGTTATTTAGCCTTGCATAAAGCATGCTCCACATCATATTCCACTCGTGCCCAACTAATATCATAGCGGCACTTGATGAGTGTCCGCGCTCTTCTGAAATTACCCTTTAAATTGGAAAGGCTTATTTGTGGTAAACTAGTTGATCAGCGGTGCAGTCGACGGTTCCGTGTCTTTCCCTCTCAAGTTGTCCTCTTGAGAGTACTCGTCTAGACCCTTCCAGAAACCTCGCTCCAATATCAACTATGCATGCATCATGTCAAACCTAGTATGGGTTAGAACATTGTCCGAGTGATAATCCACTAAGATAAGCCTTTTCCAAAAGTACGACGGGATTTCCATAATCCCAATGGACACCATCACGTTATGTGCATTATTTGGAGAAAACATGCCGTATATTGATCATTAATTTGTAAATAGTCAGATCCGGAGAGGGGAAAGGGCTAACTCTATTTGTTTTGCAGAAAATGAGGCACGAAGTCCCCAGGTTCGGCATGGTTCAACACATCCCACCTTTGTTGCTTGATTGGAGGAAGAACCTCCCACCTAGTGACAAGAATCATGTGAAAAGGGTCCTCGAAAATTACCCTCCTTATTGGACATTCGGCCAAATAATGCATTGATTGAGGCCGCCACTATGTTTTGGGATGAGAAAAGAGTTGTCTTTCGCTTTGGTGACATAGAAATGACTCCTCTCTTAGAGGAGATAGGAGGCTTCGCTAGGCTTCCATGGGATAGTCCGGGTTTACTAGTACCAAAAAATCGCACTCCCCGAGGTTTTTTGAAAATGATGGGTTTCAAGAAAAATGATGAGTTACTCTGTCTAAATAGATCATACATACCATTTGAATTCCGTTATGAACATTATGGGCATAGCAAGTCATATCGCCTTCACCATGATGAACTTGCCATTACTTCTTTGGGTTGGACACACCTTCGAGTTTTTGTGTTCATTGTCTGTTTCTTGGGTTGCTGATATTTCCGATGAAAGGGGGAAGGATCCACACTCACTTAGCCATGGTCTCTAGGACTTTAATGGAAGGAATTGAGGAACAAACTTGCACCATCATCCCTATGATCTTGGCTGAAATGTATCGGGATCTAGATCAATGCAAAAAGGGGTATGGGCACTTCGAGGGCTATAATCTGTTGCTGCATGTGTGGTTATTAGAACATTTCCAGAGAGGTGAATATCGTCAAGAGATTCTGCGACGACCACTGAATGACTATATAGCCTATCATCATCCAAAAAGAATGACATTTATCCTAGATAGGTTTGCGTAACCTGGAAGTGTTGTAAGCTGGGTGCGCTTCTTCAGCAACATGACTTAGGAAAAATTATGTTGGATGTTAGAATGGTTCCCTAGCAGCGAGTTCATCATCAGGTCAAGAGAAACCACTCATCTAGTGTTAATCGGGTTAAGAGGAATCTATCATTATGCTCGCATAAGGGTAATGAGGCAAGCAAGAAGAAAGCAGGTTATACCTTGGGTTTCCAACATGGTCTGGTACAAAGCAAACTTTAAAGGGAACGTCATTCTGTTCAAATTCGAGGCATAACATATGTGGAATCAAAAGGTCATTATGGAGAAAGATACTATCGAGCCAGAAAAGTATCATGTCGACCATGTGTACTTCTACCTATCATGGTTGGTAGATGATATAGCGAGAGATGTCAAGCCAGGAATGATTTGAAAAATAGGGTTATGGACGACGCTGTTGAAGCACAAGTCAAATATAGGATGTTACGCAAGAGGGTCTTCGAGTCCGAAGCTAGGCATTTGGAACAGCACAAAGTGGATATGGAAGCAATCAACGAATGGAAAGAAATTGCTACTAAATCAACAAAGAGGTTGGAATATTTGGACCAAGGGCTAATGGAACTTGAGGGGAATATGAGGAAGTGGCTCTCGGATTGTCAGAACACGGAAGGCGATGAGGGAGGGCATCTAGCAAGGGCTTATCTGCTATTGGACATGCGCGACCTGGGGAACTTGATTGATTGATCTAAGAAGGCCAAGCATGGAGAAGGTCCTTCTGGAGCCAAGTGTATTAGGAAACAATGTCTTTACTGCTTTCTAGATACGATTAGATTTTGATTGTAATAAGGCAAATGCCATTAGTGACTTTTCTCATTATTTTCGTTTTAGTAAAGATTTGGTTCATTTTTGCATTAATAAAATGACGCAATTATTGGCATCAATTTTCTCCAAATCTATGTGTCTCTTAGGCCTACCTCGGGCACAACGAAGTCCCTCAAATTAGGACGCGCGTTTATTACATACATGTTTAAATATCGCAAACATTCTTTAGTTACTCCTTATTGACTTGGATACCTTTTGTTTTTCTTTTCTTTTGTTTATTCCCATTCCTCAAGGTTGGTTTGTGCATACTGGCATCGCCAAAATATCACACCAGATCCAGAGGTACTCCACCTCCTCCTCCAACAAGTGATCCCAAGAACAAAGGAAAAGTCAAAATGGACGATATGAGCGGTATCAGGAAAGACAATGCTACCCATGCAGAGAATATTGAAACTTCATATGGTCGGAGTACTCCGGCACAGAATGGTTTTGTCTTACATCTGGAGCACAAAACATTAGAGCTAAAAGGGGAGCTTGAGCAGGTCCGGAACTTGGCAAACCTTTCCCTCACCCTAAACATTCCCGCCATTAACCAACAAAACAAAACGTCCAAAACCCTGCACCTCCCCAAAACACACGAAACCAATTTCCGCAAAATTCTCCCGCGCCTCATCAATACGCCACACCTCCCCAAAACCATAATCCTCCACCAGTACCTACCCCTCCACAGCACCATCACCACCCAACTCAGTATCCACAAACCACCACTTACCACATTTCTCAAAACGCACCACAACCTACCCCTTATCCCTAAAACTCAACTAACGACCACTACTATGCCCAATGATCACGCTCAACTGTAAAGACTAAACGGGCGTTGCAAATATAAATCTGGGGTATTAAGCCCAAAGTCGATCCCA
>ML393100.1:0-37488 GCA_005239525.1 Nicotiana knightiana
CTAAAGGATTTAAATTGCTTAAAGCATATATAATTCTTGGTCTTGAAATACCACATCCTACGTGCCATTGGTGCACATATGTATCTTGCTATAACTATAAGCATGATAATGTGATAGCGAGAATTTTTCCCTCTATGGAGATATTGGAAAGGCTATTCCATGACATTATATATATACAAGAATGAAGATTTCAAGGTGCAACATATTCATTCAAGTGATAAAATGGCTGATTTGTTCACCAAATCTCTTCTAATGTCAACCTTCAAGAAGCTAGGGTACAAGATTGGGATGCGAATTGATGCTCCCATCAGAGGGAGTTAATGCGCGTTGCACTCTTTTT
This sequence comes from Nicotiana knightiana, assembly GCA_005239525.1. Classification (NCBI taxonomy): domain Eukaryota; kingdom Viridiplantae; phylum Streptophyta; class Magnoliopsida; order Solanales; family Solanaceae; genus Nicotiana; species Nicotiana knightiana. The sequence goes on from ML393100.1 coordinate 341, forward strand.
CCCTTACAAGATTTTGTCCCACTAGGTTTTCCTTGCAAGTTTTTTAACGAGACAACCAAAAGGTGCACTTCTAAACATGTGTACTCTTTTTCTTTTACTAGAATTTTTTTCCATTGGGTTTTATTTTGGCAAAATACCTTAAAACACCCTAAACTTGGCTCAGATTATTAGTATCCTCCCCGAACTATGCCTGGTCTTAATTACCTCCCTCAACTTGGCCTTTTGAGAGTCATTACCCCCTTAGACGCTGATATGGCAAAAAGTGTGGGTGCACTCGTCTGCCACGTGGATTTTTCTGTATATGTGGCTTTTTTTTTTAAATAAAATATATTTTTACTTTTTTAAGAATATTACTTTTTTAGATAATTTTTTTCGAATATAATTTATAATAAAACTTGGATAGAACTACATTATTTAGGCTAAATATTTTTATTTTACCCCAAAATAATAAAGTTTTAGTTAATCTTTTTTTGAATTTGACCTGAAAATAAAGATTTATACAATTAAAATAAATAGTCAAGGCATCTAAAAAGTTATAAAAAATACATAGTTTGAAATTAATTATTTTGGCTATAATTTTTTATATAGCTCTAAATTACGCTGCTCTAAAATTATTATTATTATTTTTACAAATTTTACCTAAAAAAGTAAAAATACACAGTTGAAATAAATAGTCATTGCATCAAAAGAAGAAATAACAATTGCGAGAAATAAAACGACTCACTTGCATTATACTGCAATTGTACACTCTTTTAATTTCTTCTTCATGCAATGACTATTTATTTCAACTGTGTGTTTTCACTTTTTTAGATAGAATCTGTAAAAAAAATATATTTTGAGAACACCGTAATTTAGAGCTATATAAAAAATTATAGCCAATATAATTAATTTCAAACTATGTATTTTTTTTATAACTTTTTAGATAACTTGACTATTTATTTCAATTGTATAAATCTTTATTTTCAGGTCAAATTCAAAAAAAGATTTAACTAAAACTTTATTATTTTTGGAAAAATAAAAATATTTAGCCTAAATAATGTAGTTCTATCAAAGTTTTATTATAAATTGTATTCGAAAAAAATTATCTAAAAAAGGTAAAAATATATTTTATTTTTCAAAAAAAGCCACATATACTGAAAAAGCCACGTGGCAGACGAGTGCACCCACACTTTTTGCCACATCAGCATCTAGGGGGGTAATGACTCTCAAAAGGCCAAGTTGAGGGGGGTAATTAAGACCGGGCATAGTTCGGGGAGGATACTAATAATCCGAGCCAAGTTTAGGGGTGGTTTAAGGTATTTTGCCTTTTATTTTAGTTAAGGTTTTAATGAGACACATTATTTGTTGAATAGACATTCAAGGGGGAATGTTATAGATAGAATTCTATTTAAGGCGAATGTCTATATTTTAGAGAGATCTTAAGGATTTTACTTGGTGACTAAGTCACTATTTCCCTATAAATAAAGGGGTTCTATTCTATTGTAATTCATCCCAAAATTCAATAAGAACTCTCTCTCTCTTTCTCTGCAATATTATTTTCTTTTTTTATTATTTTATAACACTCTTTACTTTTTTTGTGCGTTTTGTAAGAATGTGAGTCCAGAACTAAAATGATGCAAATTTGGACTAAAGATACAGAAATAGGTGGAAAAAAATTGAAAACTTTTTTATATATAACATATGTGTTTAATGCGACTAGCGAAGAAAATCTCGTTAAAAAAAAAAATTCAATAAGTTCACCGAAATTATTCTTTATTATCAACTCTTTGATCGATAAAACCATTTTATTAAATAATTATAATTGTTTAAATTCTTTCATGTCATCAAAATAATAAATACCAAAAGAAAGATATTTATTTAAGTAAAATTTTCTCTATTTTAATCCCTACATATTAGTAGTTTTCGCCAAATTCAAATAAGGAAAGATTTAAGAAATTAAACTTTTAGTTTTTTTTCTAATATTAAATTTTTAGTTAATTTCAAAGTCCTAAATATTAAAAACTGAAGTTGATTACTATTGTTAAATATTAAAAGAATAATCAAATAACTAGGTTATCTAGTGTAAATTCTAGTATAAAAAAGATAAAAAAGACGGAATAACATCTCCCTTTTAATATATTTCATACTAAATAAAAAGACCCCTCAGTCCTCACGTGATCCGCCGGCGAAAAGCTAGCCGAGGTTTAGTTAAAAAGTCAAAATTAAATTATTTATTAACAACAAAAAGCTATAAATATGGTGGTGAAATTTTCCGCATTCTGCTTCTAATGCTTTTAACGTTCTATTAAACACTTAGCGCACATCACTTACCTCCATTTCCGTGATCAGAAGCTTTTCAGGTTCTTCCATTCTTTCTCCATATTACCTGTACGTATAAATATATGAATATTATAATATCCAATTTGCATCTAAGTAACAGATCTATAATTTCACAAAGCGTATTATTGCAATTTGCATCTTCCTACGGAGGCGAATCGAAAATTTTGAATCATTTGGTGTACTGCTTAATATATATAAATATATTTCTAATTTTTGCTTTAAAAAATTCTCTGTATATAAGTATACTGCATTTTTTAAATTTACTCACACACACGTGCATGTTGATCCACCGCATATATGATGGATTCATGTATGGTTTTTACTGGATTGTTATATATCGTTGAGTAAATCACATTTATATCGGAATTGGACGTTTATTTTCAGCTGAGCTGGTTTTGTATGGATGCACGATTGCGATGAGGTAAGAATATGGATGTGAAATTGCAAAATGATTTGCATTTAGCTTCTTTTTTTAATGATATAAGAGGTGGAAAAATTACATTTGATGTGCAGATTTTGAGGTTGGGATTGGAGAAAAAGCGAACATGAGCGAAGGGCAGAGGTTTCAGCTGGGGACCATAGGGGCACTGAGTTTGTCGGTGGTGTCTTCTGTGTCCATTGTTATTTGCAATAAGGCGCTTATTAGCACCCTAGGTTTTACATTTGGTTAGTTTCGTAACTTCTCTCAAAAGGCATTTCTTTTTTGTGTATTTCTCTCTCTCTCTCTCTGTTTTCTTCCATTAGTATAATGACTAATTTTACGAGTGAGCTGCTTATGTTGTAGAACTTGCTTCGTGAAATTAGGTACTTGCTTTACAATTAACATTTAATTTACCTTGAAAAGACAAATTATTTAATGCATTTAGAGGGGAATGGACATGAAGGATTTCATATAGCCAACATGAACCATTCAGATTGAGGCATAATTGACTGATTCGTTGATTGCTTTAACATGGTGAATCACAAGAGCTTGTGGGGGAAAAGATTTCTAAGATTGTTGTTGTTTGGACGAATGTCATTCAGTAAACCTCAATATTTTTCGCCAAAAAAATGGATTCAACTGTTTGTAATTAGTCGGAGCAGAAACAACTAAAATATTTTGGCTTGGTTATTTCTCTTGTTTATGTTCTTCTTTACATACACCTTCAGTTATTTTGCAATTATTTCCTCTGTTCCTCTAATGTATAACAACTTAATTTGACAGTTGATCAACTTGGCTTATGTCATACTAGTAGGAGGAGAGAACATAAAATCAGGTCCAAGTGTATGCATAGTAGTTAAACAAAAAGTATAACATAATGCAAATCACTCTTGTGCATTTACATCTAAAATATGTTAAACACCTCTTAGACATCCCAAAAACAATTTATTAGGCCGTTAGTTGGCACCTCCATTTTGGTTCTTGAAAAACCTAATGGAGTAAAAGAAATTGTCAATTTTATTTTGTTCAGCTTTCAGTTCTAACTTTTTATGTTACTTTCTCAGCTACCACTTTGACAAGCTGGCATCTTCTAGTTACATTTTGTTCTCTCCATGTGGCTATATGGATGAGATTGTTTGAGCACAAGCCTTTTGATCCGAAAGCTGTTATGGGCTTCGGAATACTGAATGGGTCCTCCATTGGACTTCTTAATCTAAGCCTGGGGTTTAATTCTGTCGGTTTTTATCAGGTTCATTCTTTTTCCTTTCTGCTATTAATGACTATCTGGCAAAAAAATTTTAAGCATGTCTGCCTTTACTAGTGATATATCAGGTTAAGATCTTTTTCTTCTTGTTTTTAACTCTCTTTTCTTTAAGTTTTCCTTTTTCTCATGTCTTGTCCCCTTATTTCTGTACCTATGTTTCAAGGTATAACAATGTATCCACTGGGATAATTAGTTTGATATAGTTAAGTGTTTATAAGATCTAGAAGCTGCACGACATGATTTTACAACTGGAAATATCTTGTTCCTCTTTGACCTTAAGTTACTCACGATGAAGATGTGCTACAAAAATCTTATCATGAAATGTTTAATGGTCATTACAACATTAGCAATCAACATAGCTAGCTGATTTCCAAGGTTTTTCCATTTTCATTCTTTAGAAAGGGCAGCAAGCTTCTTCCTTTTTGTGGTTAGACACGAATTTACTTGATGTGATGTGATCCTCTTGTTTCTTGTTGCTCTCAAACTCTCATTATAGCTTAATTCTATTTCGTCTCTGCAGAGGAGATCTTTAGCTTCTGGTTAATTTCGAAACTTAAATGCAGTTATTTGTTCTGATCTTTTTACTGCTTTTGCATTATAGATGACAAAATTAGCAATCATCCCCTGTACAGTTCTTTTGGAGACTCTTTTCTACAGGAAAAAGTTCAGGTAAAATTTGCTAAATGTTGACTTATTCAATTTTCTTTACTATTTCTGAAAAGTTCTTCAAAAGTGAGTCTATGTTTACACTAGGTAGATGGAGTATCACAGTAGCCATTGTTATTTCTCTTTTGGAGCATTTTTCTCTTCCAAATAGTGATCTATTCTCGTTTTGTTAAGCTTGGAACATTACATTGAGGAAGCTTTTTCGCCACCATGTGTTTGGCTCAATCCAGAAATATATTAGAATTTGAGCCTGAATCTTGCCCTTATCTGTTAAGTTGAATATCAGAGGCATAACATTAGTCACAAATACATTCATTTCTTCTTGATTTGATAAAGATCAACTTAGACAAAAACTATGGCAAAAGAAAGGTGTTTAAGACAACTATCTGCATCAAAATCTATATAAAAGGGCAAGTAGTGTCTAGAGGAAAATACTCAGGCACCTTTGATTGAGTATTCGCCCCTTGCATGTCTATTATATTTTTGTAGATCATGAAGGTTTTTTTTTTCCAATAGGGGCGATCAGGTGCATTATGCAGGCTGAAAGTAATTCAAACATTGACTAGCTTTTGGACCCAAAAAAAAGTTGGTTAGCTTCTATCAGGGAATGCTAGCAAAAGCGCTTTCATCATCTTAGCTAATTGATTTTTGTGTTAGAAATTCTACTACTTTAAGATTATGACTGAAAGTCTACTGGTACTAGGGAAAGATCTTAAGTGCCATTAACAGGGTTAAAGGTAAAGCAGAAGATTAAGTTCTTGACAAATTGTGCTTTTGAAATGCATATATGCCTCTGAAATGCTGTTAATCATTAAGATTATTAGAGCCAACCATATCAAATTTTTTTTAGGGTCCTCAACAATTCAGAGATCCATTTGGAACATCCTCGGTCAATTTCATCAGTTACCACTCTCAAGATTGTCCTATTTTTATGTGATGTTCAGAAGCATCCTTGTCAACGTGGATGGAATCTTTTTCAAGAAAATTCTTTCTTGTTTGATTCAAATATTGACGATTATTTAAGCCTGAGTTAGATGCAATATTGAGGTTGCAAGTGACTGGTAAATTATCATATAAAAATAATAGTCATGGGGCGGTAAGTCATGGAACTATTTGAAAAGGTGAGAGGAGATAATGGGTGATTTTTACACTGAGTATCAGTGTGCACAAATAGAGCTTATTTTTCGCTCCAATATTATTATTATTTTGATAACTGAGAAGCCCTGAGGGTCAGTGGTGCACGGTTCGAAACTCATGGATAATGAGCGCACGCTCTAACCTTCTCCACTTAAATACTAGGCTTCTGCCTATGAGAGAGTCCAATTCATGACATGCGCCTAATCCACACGCCACGCACTGCACTCTTACTACTAGACCAAAGCCCTGGAAACTATTTTGGCTCTGCTATTGTGATCTAATTAACCTCTATGTATCTGTTGGTCCTCGGTGATGTTAGTGCTCTATGAAGTAATACTTTTAGCTCTATAAATTCTGCTTTCATCTGCTGTTTCACTTTATGCATTTATGAAATTACTCTTTTAGTTGTACATATTTACTAACAAGTTTATTTTTCTCTCAACTATGATTTGCAGTAGGAATATCCAGCTTGCACTTACCGTTCTTCTCTTTGGGGTTGGAATTGCTACAGTAACTGATTTGCAGCTCAATCTCTTGGGTTCTGTTTTATCTATGTTTGCAATTGTCACCACTTGTATTGCACAGATTGTATCCTTTGCTGTATTGTCAATCAATTCTTTCTGTTCTTTGCCTCAGTGGCTCCATGCCTCCATCCACTTCATAGATCCTCGTTTAGCAACCTTATTTGTGGCAAATAAGATTTAAATTTTTTTTGGAAGTTATTTATATGTATTAGCAAATGCTGTAGGACCTATGATTTACAACGATTGTATCATATCTTTCTCTTGCTTGGATATCTTAACCCATCTTTTCAGATGACGAATACCATCCAGAAGAAGTTCAAGGTTTCTTCAACCCAGCTCCTGTACCAGTCTTGTCCTTATCAATCACTTACTTTGTTTATAGTAGGACCATTTTTGGATGGGCTTTTGACAAATCAGAATGTGTTTGCTTTCAACTACACACCAAAAGTTCTGGTAAGTTAGAATATTTTTTTCAATTGTAAGTTAGATATTAGCATTATTCATTAACTTCAACGTGTTGATGGCAGGCCTTTATTGTTCTCTCCTGCCTTATATCTGTGTCCGTGAATTTCAGTACTTTTTTGGTAATTGGCAAGACTTCTCCAGTCACCTATCAGGTCCTTGGACATCTAAAAACATGTCTTGTTTTGGCCTTTGGGTATGTTCTTCTTCGTGACCCCTTCAGCTGGCGAAACATTCTGGGCATTGTCATTGCTATGCTTGGAATGATACTCTATTCATATTGTTTCACCATTGAGAGCCAGCAGAAGTCCATAGAGGCTGCATCCCATCTCTCTCAGGTATTATTACACCTTTGTTTTTTAGTATTCTACATTATGTCGTGTCTTTCCGGAACATAGACAGACAAAAAGGTACTCCTATTTTTCATACTATGGGCCAATGATTTGCAAGATTGCCAGTAATGGAGGCCGGTAGGCCCAATATTACCTCCTCTCATTTCACCTGATTACACTACTGCTAAATCTGCAATATGCTTACAAATGGATCAGTTAGTGGCACGACTCCCTTTACAACCTCCTATTGTCTTACCTCATTACACTACTACTACTACTGCATTTGTGTTATGATTTGCTAACAAAACTGTTTAGTTAGTTGCACCCCCATAGGAAGGGCAGATCTAGAAGAAAGTTAATATTTAAACCTTATGCTCCCTTCACTTTAAATCGCTGATCTTCTGGGAACTTGTTTTTTATTAAGTAGTACATTTTCCTCTATGTTAAAACACATAGATGTACTAATCCTATCTGCTGTTTCTGTGGTTGAAGGTCAAGGAAAGTGAATCCGATCCTCTAATAAATGTTGAAAAAGGCACTGGCGGTTTAGCAGATAGTGTTGTTGCAAAGGCTCCTGGCTGGAATTCTAGCAAGGATCAGCACGTATAAAATTTCTGATGGTTGGTTATTGACTAGCGGTTGATCAGAGTATAGATAGAAGTTTTCAGCGATGAAGATGTCGCTGCGAAGTTTCCCATACGTCGCAGAATGTGTTACCACTTACAGCATTTGAAAAGAATATAGCTTTCTAATTTGCAGTTGGTAGATTTGAAGGAAAGGATAGCTGTCCTAACGTAGCAGTTTCATCTTCTACGAGTTAGACATATATATAGCATACAGTTTTTCCTAGTTAAGTATTATGTTCTTCAGAAACTCTCAGATTAGTTTGTTCTTATGAAGACAATGAAGATGTTGCAATCCGATTTCAATTCTTAAAAGGTAATAAAATTTTGATTGACTTCTAAAATAGCAACTTTGCCATTTTTTTTTAGACGAAGTAATATGGTTTGTAACTTTGTATGGAAGACAGTCCAATCAAAACTAGAACTACTCCTAAGGGCGACGAAAAATTGCAAAAAAAGTGGAAAAACGTTTGCACCAGCCGGGAATCGAACCCGGGTCTGTACCGTGGCAGGGTACTATTCTACCACTAGACCACTGGTGCTTATGACTTGCAGCTGGTTCTAAAGTATATTCACTGTTTACTATAATTTCATTTGGCAAAATGATTTTGTTATGTACTCATTCCGTTCAAACTATTTTCTTATTCATCCATTTTAAAAATAATGACACATATTCTTTATTTGAAAACAACATTATCTTTAATGACACATATTATTTTAAATTTATTAATTTTATAGTTTCTATTTATATAATGAGAAACTTTTACAATCTTATAAATATTATAGTATATTTTAGACCATAAATTTTAAAAATATTGAAATAATACGAATATTAAGAAGCACAAGTTTCCAAAATTATTACCTTTTTTTGTTAAATTTCGTATCAGTTCAAACTCTGTCACATAATCTTGAGGTAATATACTACTATCAGTAACATTAAAGAAACTTTAAGGGGCAGAATGATCAGCCGCGAAAATTAAGGGTACTCCAATATCACCATCGATTTACATTGCTCCCATTCTCTGGAAAAAAAAAACGAAAATCCTAGGTTCTGTAAGCAGCCGTCAAGTTCCAACCAGCTCCAAAAATGGTAAGAGAAAGCTTAACTTTTTGTACAATGTCAGTTAAATCTCAGCAAACTATCGCTCCCTAAGCTTTTTATTTGTCAAATTTGCAGACGTTCAAGAGAAGGAACGGAGGTCGCAACAAGCATGGACGTGGCCACGTCAAATTCATGCATTGCTCCAACTGCGACAAATGCTTCCCTAAGGTACCATTTTAAATACTGAGATAAGCATACGATGGTTTTGGATCATTAAAAGATGCTAAATAATAAAATGTGTACTGGGTCGGATACTATACAAAATGGGCCCAAATAATAAAGAATAAAAAATTAATAAAGGAAAATTGGCATCCTATAACAACACATAATAGGATTTGGCAATTTTTTAGCCTTACATTTGGTTTGGCAAAGATTGCCCCAAATAATTGGCATTATATAGTCAAATCTTAAAAAACTACTCTCTTATATATTCTCTAAAAAAAAACTACTTGCTTATTTTGGATTCCTTCCCCCTTTCTCTCCTTGTATTTCTTCTTCCATCTCTTCTCTTTCGCTCTCATAGTTAAGCGAAAATTCTTGAAAGTTATGCAAAAAAATTAGTGGAGAAAAAGGTTAGGTTGATCTCACATCAGAGAAAATCAGAAGCAAAAATTAAGAGAAAAAAAATATATTTCAACTTTATTTTTCTTCACTCTCTTTTTTTTTAGTTGGATTGAACGCATGGGTATGATTGAAATTGGTTAAAAATATCTAAACGAGACTATATAAAAATTTGAGCAAGACTAGAAGTGATTTAGACTGATTTCAGGTAAAAAAAATCAGACCTAAAAATCCAAGTGTGACATGTGTATATCACGTTGTATATTGTGTACATCAGTGTATATCACAGACAAGTTTTTAAGGACGTCTGCATATATCAGTTTGTATATCGTGTATACAACATAATTTTTTTGGGCACTCGTGTATATCACATTGTATATCGTATATATAACACAAATTTCATGTATATACATATGATATACATGAGATATCACCGATGTACATAGAGATATACACGGAGTACAATAGGAGATACACATGTAGAGTCGTCTTGAACTTATTTTTCAATCTGAAATGTGTTATACAAAGAAAGAAAATAAAGTTTTAATATATTTTGTCGATATACACATTATAAATATGTTATATACGATGATATACAAATAATATAACTATTAATGTGTTATATATATTTTGATATATAGATAAAAAAACTAGAAAAATAATTAAAAAATATTTGAAAGTTTTTTCGGATACTACTGAAAGAAATGAAACTTAATTTCTAGGATGATGGTTGCTATGATAGAAGAGATGGAGGATTTTAAACAATTTTTGCTATTTTTAAGAAAAATAATTTTGATGGGGCTGATTTTTAGGATGGTGGTTGAAGCAATAGAGGAGAGATAATAAATTTAGGCTACCATATGCTAAATCTTAAAACGTTGACTTTTTTATGCAAATATTGAACCTAGTTGTCATGCCATTTTGACCGTGCCAAATCCCCTTAATGGATATTCAGTTCCAACTAATATCCATTCTCAAGTTAGAGAATTGTATAGCCTTAATGGTTTGTCTAGCCATAACATAATAAAGCGTTCAGGTTTGTGAAATTTCCTTTCTTTTAGTCTTATTTGTCAAGGTTCACATACTTTTCCATTTAGAGTTTGGTTTGCTACTGCCAACAATTATTACGTAATGTTTTGCTTATCCAAACAAACAGAAGAAAACGACCCAATAAGTTTGGTGGCTCTACGGCACTAAACATAAGAAAACGACTCTTTTTGGTAAGAGATACTAACGTTTTTTTAAAAATTTCTAACTATATATGTCAGCATGGATAGCTGACAATGACATGACATATATAACATGATAAATGACTTATAATAGCGGGTAAAAATATTATGTTGGGTAGTGCGAACAAAGTTCTATATTGGTAGCTGAAAAGATTGGGAGCCTATACATAAGATGTAAAGATCTCTTAATAGTGTGAGGTCTTTTAGAAAAAATCGTGCGGGCTTGGCCCAAAACGGACAATATCACACCATGTTAAGTGGGTATTTGGACTGTTTTAGTCCAACAACTGGTATCGAAGCCCAGGTTCTACGGAGTGAGTATGTCGGTGGCAGAGTGATGGTGCGAGACTCGGTTTGGAGACGCGCACATAATAAGAAGTTAGTTGCGGGCTTCAATTACCATAAATACTCTAACATTATAGGTGACACATAGTGAATCTCAGAAAGAAAAAGACTTGTGAATTATTGGGTGTGCGAACAAAGTCCCACATTGGTACTTGAAAAGATTGGGAGCCTACATATAAGGTGTAGGGATCTCATAATGGTGTAAGGCCTTGGGAAAAAACGTGCGGGCTTGACCCCAAACGAATAATATCACACCATGTTAAGAGTGTATTTGGGCTAGTTTAGCCCAATATATCATCATTGTCTGTCTACATAATTTAAAGGAAATTTTACTGTCACGACCCAAAAGCTAACCCTGGTCGTAATGACGCCTATTGTTTTACAAGGCAATCCTATTTCCCAAAATATTACTACTAAATCGATTATAAGAGTTTAAAATTAAATATTTTCAACATTTAAATTCCTCATAAGCTAAATCAACTATAAATATAAATAATATTAAATACGGAAACGAGCCCCAAACATCAGGGTGTCACCGATTCACGAGCATCTAAAACTAAGAACTAAGATATAGTACTGTCTAAAAGAGTAAATGATAAAAGGAGTGACAAGGTCCTGCGGACACTGGCAGCTACCTTGCAGTCTCCACAAATAGTCGGCCTGAACTCAACGATCGTCGCGCTCTAACTCACCTGGATCTGCACATAAAGTGCAGGGTGTAGTATGAGTACAACCGACTCACTAGTAACAGAAATAACTATGGAACTGAGCAGTAGTGACGAGCTAAGTAAAATAGTCCAATTATTTATTTTCACAATTTTAAAATAAACAGAAATACATTTAACAAATAAATGCAGCAACAACAAAAGTAAAAGCAACCTCACAGCAATGTCACTCCATCACTCATCACTCATCACTCGCACTCGGCGCTCAACACTTAACACTCAATACACTCAACACCCTGCGCTCACTGGGGGTGTGTACAGATTCCGGAGGGGCTCCCAAAGCCCAAGCGCTAAGCACAGACATCTCACGTGCCATCATATCAATACCTGGATCCGCATGATCAACTCACGTGCTACACGGACAACTCACGCGCTATGGTGTCAATACCTGGACCTGCACGGTCAACTCACGTGCTACGGGGACAACTCACGCGCTATGGTATTAATATCCTCACAACCAGACCATCATATCACTCAATCATGTACCTTACTAGACTCATCATTATCAACAAATAAGGGGACACAACCCACATCAAGTATCATAGCATATTAGCAAAATAATAGAGACTGAGGTAAACATGTACAATAATTTCTATGACTGAATTTATATTAATGTGAGCATGAATAAAGCCTAAGCATGATCCTTGACATGAAGGCAAACAAGTTCAACAAAAGTAAACACATAACCACAGATAGTAGACATTAAGCCTCACGGGACGGACCAAGTTTCAATCCCTCGCGGTGCACACCCATACGCCCGTCACCTAGCGTGGGTATCACCTCCACAAAATCACATGATATCAAATCTCCTAATTTATACCCTCAAGGTCAGAACTAAAATTGTTGCTTACCTTAACAGCATAAAATCCTACTTCGGGATGCCTCGTCCCTCGACTCGGTCTCAGCTAATCACATAGGTTCTAATATATAAGACATCGAAGCTTATCCATGAGTCCCTTGCTTCAGTTGTATAATCAACAAAACCCTTCATGTGTAGGTAATTGATAAGTGATGGTTCAATGTGTTCGTATCCTTGTGAAATTGGAATGGTTTTGAACCCAATATCCCTAGTACATAAAGTTGGAATTTGAGAGGGATTAGATCAATCCCATGCAAATTCGTACATATATATTAGTGTTACAAAACTGATGAAGTGGATTGCTGAAATTTTCTAATGATAGATGTACTTTTTTTCTAATCTCCAGAGGATTGTATTTGTTTAGACACAAAAATCCCAATGTTGTACACCTCAAATATTGAAATTTTATGGTTGATAATGTATCGTAATATCACAATACACACTCACTATTCCATATATTTGATAAATGATAAATACCAACAGAAATAATCATGAAGGATATATACCTTGTATTGCAAATTTTTCTCCCTTGCTACAGTGAAACGAACAGTCTTACTGGCATATAATTGCTACTGGACGAGTGAGAAAGGCTAAAAATTTTGCGGCTTCCAATCTTCAGCCGCCACTTAGTACTATACATATTTAGGTTGTAGTTAATTTATAAAAAAGAAGTCAATTATCTTATGAGAATAGACACGTTGCTTTTTCTTTACAAAAGATAAACTTAGACCTAACTTTTTTTTCCTTTTCTTTTTGTTCCACTGCAGAATAAAATCGTCAAATTTTTAACTTTCGCCAATTCAAATAATTCTACAACGGACCTCCAAATTACATTCCGGACTCACTCCTAAGTCTAAAATCACCCAACGAAGCTAACCAAATCATAAAAATCTAAATCCGAATTCGACTACTCATATGTAAACTTCCGGTTTACTTTTTTAACTTAGCTTTCTAACGAAGAAACTAAGTGATCATTTCACTTCAAAACTACTCTGAGCCCAAACCTACCAACTCGATGCAACTCAGCGCAGCTGAACAACACATGAAGAAACAGAAATAGGGTAAACGGGTCTATACCTCTCGGAACGATCGACCGGGTCGTTACATCTACCTCCTATAGCAAAGATATACACCCTATTTATTACAAACCAAAATTATTTTAAAATATTATTTTCTATAACTACCTTATATATTTTATAGCAAAAGAGGGAATTTATGGTATATACTACTATTGACGCATGAAATACGCTATCTATGTTTTACCTCTCTTTCTTTCAATTAACACAAGATTTTCTCTCAGATTTTTTCTTCTTTCTATCTCTCTTTGAGCAACTCAAGCCCTAGTATCGATGGCCGACGTGAAAGAATAATCTCTCTATCTTCGATTCTCTCTCAGATTTTTTTCGTTTTTCTCTCTCTCTCTCTTCCTTCTCTCTCTCTTCGTGCAACTCAAGCCCTAGTATTGATGGCCGACGAGAAAAAAGAATCTCCTTCTCTTCGAGCAACTCAAGATACACGTCCTAATATTGATGGCCGACGAGACATTAGAATAGAGTAGAAGGCAGCCATGAAACACAAAATAGTGAATTTTTCGAAGCTAAATGAGCAATGTCATGAACTCTTATCATAAATTTGTTGTACGGATCCAACGAACTTTCTTCTCTTCTTGACCGGAAAACCATCTCCGACGAGCTTTCTCCTCTTCTTTGCTATTTAGTCACATACAATGATACAAATACGTTGTATTCTATATAAATTACTCAAACACATTGTATTTTTTTATATAAATATATATTTTTGCGTGTATTTATGTACTTCGAAGATTTATATTTTTTTAATACAGTTGAATACACATGTATTCACGCATACTGTACATACAATATGTGAATGCAAGATATAAACATTGAAATTCACTGAATACAAACATCAAGATAGAACATAATATAAACAACGAACACATTTAATTTTAAAATACAATAAGATATACTTAATGCAAATAGAAATATAGTAAGTACAACCAATGAAATATACTAAATACAACAGTAATAACATGTATTAGGAATAACTAAAATATTGTTAATACAAATACATTTGAATACACTAAATATAAAATAACGAATACAGTAAATACAAACATTGAATCTAATGAATGAAACAGTAAAAAAAAAAAATTGAAACACACTACATACAAAAGTTATATACAACTGAAAAATCATTCTAGTTAATTGGATTGATAATGAGGCATGTTAGAATTGATTTTGTTAAGTTATATTAGGAGTGTATTAAGCTAATTTTTATTATTTCCGCTATTAGACAGCTAAACATACTTATTTTTAAGGCGATTATCGTTACTGTATTCATGAATACATGGCGTGAATACATACGCGTAAACTGGAATGTCCTGCTTTTAGGCCTTTTTTGTTGTTGTATTCACGAATACAGCAACACGAATATAACGAATATATTACTGTAACAATCGAATAATAACTATAAAAAATAATTATATATACAGTAGCTATAAAAAATTTAATAATCACTAAATAACAATGATTTCTGAAAATTTCTCTAATTTAAAACCTTTTAGTAGCTAGCTTACATAATGTACAAACAAAGAAGAAACAAGAATTATGGTCTCGCATACAAGTGTAAGATGGAGCGAGGAAGATGTGACATAATCCTTAGACTTGTGTGGCCCGCCGAGCAACAGAATTCTGAAAATACGAAATGGATAAAGAAGATTGGATTTTCCTCCTATGCTAATTGCTAAAGTCAAGACGAGCCCGTTTGGACATAAGATTTTTTTTACCTTTTTCAAAAGAATTTTTTTTTTCAAAATCAGTGTTTGATCATAAAAGTTTCAATTTTCATTTGAAAATGAATTTTTCAAGAATTTAAAAAACTTTAAAAAGTTATTTTTCAAAATTTTCACTCAGATCACTCACAAAACTTCAAAAATAATCCAAAATTATATTTATATCCAAACACAATTCTAATTTTCAAATACCATTTTCGCTTTAAAAAAATCACTTTTTTTTAGAATTTTACAATTTGTATGTCTAAATGCCCACTTAACTCCAAATATCTCTATTCAGTGTCACTTCATAGGACAATAATTGTTGAAAATATGTTTAAGTGAAAACTTTTTAAACGAGATAGTCACACAAATTAATAAAACAGTGAGATAATAAGTTTTAGTTTTTTTTTTAAGAGGGGAAATATGCCATCGTTACAATCTCTGTCACAACTTCTACCCTATGATGAGCACTTTGTGCGCACTGAAAAAATAAGTTTTAGGTTATATGTGCAATGGGAAAGATTAATTTACTCTGATTTATGCTCACTCCTCTATAATGTATTTCTACAATATTTCTTTTCTTTGTTCAACATAGAGAGACATCAAAACTCCTTTTTCGACAAGCAAGTTGGTCTTCACATGGTCGCACTTGACATGTTATCTTGATATTGAACTAAGGTAATAAATACATATTTTTTTATTACTATAATAATGTAAAAATATTATTTATTTACACTCATTCAGTGAATATAAAACATTTGTATATTATATAAATGACATTATTCGCTTAACCATGAACCATGTGGTTACGTGATATATCTTGTTACTTTAATTTGTACTTTCTCCGTTTATTTTTACTTGTCAACTATATTAAAAATATATTTTTACTTTTACTTGTCCACTATACTGAATTAAGAGAAAGATAATATTTTTTTCATATTTTACCCTTATAATTAACTACTTATACCCCCAAATTATTTTTCAAGACTTTTAGAAAAACTATCATTATAATGGATAAAATTATAAAATACATACTTCAATTATCTTTTTCTTAAAGGGAGTACAAAATCAAAAGTAAACAATCAAAAGTGAATGGAAGGAATACTTTTAATGTTAAATTTTTTAGCTTGAAAAAAATGTGGGTAAGGATAATATAACGACCCAATTTCCCCTCCGCTGGGTATCGTGATGGCACCTAGTCTTAATGACTAGGTAAGCCTAATATTTACTGAATAACAACAATAATAAAAGAAATCTAACAATCTCGATCATAAGTATCAAGACTAACCTCGGTGAAATAGTGACGAGGACTAGTCAAGACATCCACTGGTCTAATAAACTGAACAAGCATAAGTATAGGAATGACAAAACATGGCATCTATCTAATGGCTACACGATATGACTAACAACATAGCAACTACAATAAGGAAGGAAAAACAGCAAGTAATAGTTGAACACCATAATAAGACACAGAAGGATGGACGGGAACACAACCTAATTCCGAAAATCACTATACAATAAGAGCAAATAGTAACTCAGCACTGCAATAGTTTCCACATCAGGCCTTAGCCAACAACCCCAATAAATCAGTCAAATCCTCCAAGTGTAAACTTTTCACCCATAAGTTTTTAAATTGAGGTCTTTAGAATAAAAATCATTTCCAATGGGAAATTCTTTTGAAATATACTCCTTCAAATATAAACTTTTCAATAAATATCCTTCAAACATAGTTCTTTCAAGATAATTACTTTTCAAATATGAATTTTCCAAATAAATGTCCTTCAAACGCAGTTCTTTCAAGATAATGCTTTTCAAATATACTTTTCAAATATTTGTCTTCTAAACATAATTTCTTTCAAGATAAATATTTTTCAAATAAATGTCTTTCAAACATAATTTCTTCAAGATAAACGTTCTTTTTCAAACGTACTTTTCATATAAATATTCTTCAAAGAGAGTTCCTTCAATATAAATACTTTTCAAATACCACTCTTCAAGTAAATATTTTTCAAGTATAGGTCACCCTGTGACACCTAAGCATAGAGGATTAACAGCTCTGAACACAGATATATCAACAAGGGAATCTATCGGGATCCCGTCTCATAGTCCCGAATTTGTTATGCAGTACAAGGGGATCTCCCGGAATACGTCCGTAGTCCCAAAATAAATATGCAGTACATGGGGATCTCCCGGAATACGTCTGTAGTCCCAAAATAAATATGCAGTGTTGTGGGATCTCCCGGAATATGTTCCGTAGTCCCAAGTTAAATATGCAGCGCGACCAACAGAGATAACAACTATAGCACGACAGAAACCTCGTGCATCACTACATCAATTACAAAAACAACAATGACAGTAATGCAGGGTACGACAAGTAAATCAACTCAAGAACTTTAAATCACAAAGAACGGTAAAACTCATTCACAAGGAATAACCACAGTAAAGAATGCTAGGCGCAAGGAGAACAATTTAACAAGAGTAAAGTACAGAATGTAGCAACGATTCCACAACATTCAAGTCAACAATAAGAGGCCAACACGAGTCAAATAATCCCAAATAAAGGCAAGTCATCTAAAATAGAAGTTATCTAAACTCCTTTTAAGGTTGGGCAATTACGAAAGATTTCAACAATTCAATCAAGAATAAGCAGCAGAAGATAATCGTAACGCCAATCAAGGCTAAACAATTATAGGATGAGATAATAGTAATTTCAATTAAAGATAGGTCGTTTATGAAAAATATATCATGACGGTAAAAGAGGTAAAATTTTACAGTCTAGTCAAATAAGCTTCAATTAGACAGTAAAAGGAAATCCTAAGGTAATTATCTTTAACTAAAACATGTAGGAGTGAAACTAACAAGTAGGAACCCAACGTATTAAGAACAACTTCATACACGATAAATATAAGGACCTAAGAATCCTAAAGGCCTACTTCCCACAAATAATTCCGAGCACGCACTCGTCACTTCACGTACACGGACTACAATCAACATAGAAGACTCAAATTCTAAGGGGTGGTTTCCCTCCCCCACAAAGTTAGACAAGATACTTACCTCAATTCGGCCAATTCAATACACAATTTAGCTTTTACTTTACCAAGTCACCAACGCTTGGCTCAATCTAGCCAAAAAAGACTTAAATACATCAAACAGTGCAAGAGAAGACAAATTCAATTAACAAAGCTACGATACTTATACAATTTGTCAAAAGTCAACAAAAGTCAACTCCCCGGGCCCGCACCTTGGAACTCGACAAAGTTTATAAAATTCAAACACCCAGTCCGATACGAATTCAACAATATCAAAATTATCAAGTTCCGATACCAATTTGTCCTTCAAATCATGATTTTTACATTTTGAAAGATTTTACAAATTTTCTTTTAGATTTTCTTGAATTTGATGTTAAATCTTGTATAAAGTCATGAAATATAGTTGGAAATTGATTAAAGATACTTAAACAATGACTTGGTATGGAAATCTCTTCACAAAATCGCCTCACCTCGAAGCTAGGGTTCAAAAATATGAAAAATGAAGCAAAAACTCGGAAATTCTCAGCACTTAACAGGCTGCAGATGTCGCTTTTGCAACACTGGGTTCGCAAATGCGAACTAGCAAAAGCGAACTAGCAAAAGCGAAGAATCCTTCACAAAAGCGAAGCCTGGGAAATCTTGCCACTATCGCAATTGCGATGAAAAATTTCGCAAATGCGAAGGTGAGGCCATCACAAAAGCGGCCCAAATGTTCGCAAAAGCGAACTTCCCTTGCCCAAGTTATCATCGCATTTGCGAGACTGGCTCCGCAAATGCGAAGCCTGCCAGTCCCAGCCTTTTTCGCAAATGTGATTCCATATTCGCAAATGCAAGATCAGACACCAGCAATTTCTGACCCTCTTCCAAACAATCTGAAACGTATACAAAACTCACCCGAGCCCTCGAGGCTCCATTCCAAACACCCACACAAGTTCGAAAACATAACACAAACTCGCTCACATGATTGGGACACCAAAATAACCTCTATAACCACAAATCGGATGCCCAAACGCATGAAAATCGTTATGAACTTCTAGAACTTCTAGAATTGCAACCAAGCGTCTGAACCACATCAAATCAACTCCAAACGACACCAAATTTTGCAGGCAAGTCCCAGTTTACATAACAGAGCTGTTCCAACTCTCGAAATCGCGTTCCAACCTCGATATCACAAATGTCAATTGCAGATCAAACTTCTCAAATTTTCAAACTTCAAATTTTCCAACTTTTCGCCGAATTGTCTCAAATTACTCTATGGACCTCCAAATCCAAATCCGGACGCGCGCCAAATTCCAAAATCACCATACGAGTTGTTTACATTATCCAAAACTTATTCCGGAGTGGTTTGCATAAAAAGTCAAATTCCGGTCAAATGCACCGCTTAAACTTCCAAAACAAGAATCCTTCTTCCAATTTGACTCTGAATCATCCGACAACTGAATCCAATCATGCACGCAGGTCGATATAACACAATATGAAGCTATTCAAGGCAACTGAATCTAACCATGCACGCAGGTCGATATACACAATATGAAGTTGTTCAAGACATTATGCCACCGAACGGAGCTTAAATTCTCAAAACAACCGACCGGGTCGTTATAGATAAATATTTTCTCCTAAACTTGGAAACCTTTGTATTATGCTTGTTTTATTCCACTTTTTACTCTCACAAATTGTTAAATCTTGTAAGGAAATAATAACAGATGCCAAAAGTTTGTCTCATTTTCGTCCTTTTATTAAAATGTGATGCATTCAAAAAACGTTTCAAGTACTAAATATCAAGATGGTCCACAAAAGTACGAATTTTGAATCTCATAGTATTTGTTTTGTCATATGCTACGAAATAAGAAAGGTAAATTTTGCTGATTTCTATTGGTAGATTATCAATGATTTAGTATTAGGACCAAAAATGTTAAGAGGACCAATTATTCAACTATAGTTGACTCAATTGAATAAAATCACATATAGTACGTATATAAATAAATTATTATTCATTAGATGATAGAATTTGTCGTATAAGAAAAAAATAAAAAATAAAACGACTAGGTTATACGTATGATATAACCTCGTATTGTCTTGTTTTCACAAATCT
Organism: Nicotiana knightiana; assembly: GCA_005239525.1. Taxonomy (NCBI): domain Eukaryota; kingdom Viridiplantae; phylum Streptophyta; class Magnoliopsida; order Solanales; family Solanaceae; genus Nicotiana; species Nicotiana knightiana. The sequence continues at coordinate 20,825 of ML393100.1, forward strand.
GGAAATATTAAATAAGAAAACTAAATTAGATACATTTATTTTATTTTCTTCTTTATCCTCACCAAGAAAGGTAAATTCATAATTCTTTTAGCTAATTTGTCATTAGAATAAAATCCAGGAAAACGAGTTCCGGATTCTCTTTCTTTTGTTATAGGAATTTACCAAAACAAGAGTGTGGAATTCTTTTGAGAGGGTGAGTGGGTAAGATGGAGGCAAATTTCAAATTTTAAAATTATTTCACATTATATTTATATAATTTGAACCAAAATTAATAAGTAAATATTACTTTGGATTTCGTAGAACTTAGATATATGGACGAAAGATAACTGAAATGACTCTTACAAATTAGTTTACATAAGTTTTTAAAATTCTGTATTTTTATATTATTGGAACCAAAAATTAGTAAATATTAATTATATTTGGTCCAAAAATAAGTATCTTTTTATATAACCAAAGAGAAATTAATTTTATTTTTTTAAAATTTATACTTATTTACATATCTCAAAATGTCAAGGTAATAATTGATTAAGGTTAATATAGTGAATATTTTTTTTTTTCAAGTTCGTATTTTCTTAAAGGTTATGCCAAAGCTTAAAAAGTGACTTATTATGTATAGGAGGTAGTAATATCGTTAATCTATTCTCAAACTTTAATTTAAATAATTGATGCAAGTCAATGGATATTAAATTAAAAAGTGTGAGTATTATAATTTATAATTATTTTTGACACATAAATATATATTGACTTCGAGTCCAAAAATTAAAGTGACAAAATTACATAATTTGTGAGATGCTTTTCCAATAACGGCATTTGAACAATTGCGCCACCCTCTTTCGCGGCGTCGCGTAGCGCCCGCAACCTTCACCCCCGCGGCCGACGTGATTGTCTGACACAATAACAGAATTTTCCCAATGAAAAAAGCCCAAAAAATAGACGTATACGTATACGTACATATATACGAAATATACACGTAGTTGCTGGTAGGAGGAAGTTTTTGATTTTGAGGAAGAAAACAACAACAGAAGGATACAAAGGGGGGAGGTGGGGGCAATTGAGAATTGTCTCCTTCTCCCGAATTTTACGTTCCATTTTTTTCTTCTTCTTTGATATTGGGGTTGATATTAATACAATACAAAGCAGATTACAGATATCCAAAACATACAAAAATTCCATATATAGCATCTTTTTCCACATTACCCCTTTTCTTCTCACTTTGTCTAGAACATTCCATGTTGTCACTGGCCTCTAAAACCTTACGTTTTTCTTGGGTATAATCAGATTTTATCTTGGTTATGAGTTCTTGTGGAAACGGAAACCGAGTTGAAATGGAGAACGGTTGGAGTTTTTTGAGTCCTGGTCCTTTAACAGTTACTGAGGATTGTTTGGTTGTTGCTGAAGAAGCTACAGAAGAAGTGGTGAATTGTGTTCATCCAACAATTGACACTGAGGAAAAGAGGAAAGACGTTATAGATTACCTTCACAGACTCATCAAATTCTCTCTTGGATGCGAGGTGAATTTTGAATGTCAAGATTATCTGTACAACTTAAATGTTATGCAGCTAATTTTAAGCGATATCTCATAATTTTTCTTCTCGAGGCCTTTTCGTATCTATAGGTTATTTGTTCCATTGCTATCTCAATGTTCTATCACGATTCTTTATGCTATCTATTTTATGATGTTGGTGTCCGTACCAGCTTGCTCACACCTCTACTATTTTATCGAGTTAGAGTAACTCCGCTACCAAGGCTTAGTCAAATGTGACGAAATCACCTTAGTGTTTTTTCCCTCCACAAGGTTTGAATCTGAGACTTCGTGGTTCTCCTTCCACTCTAGTTATTCATACCTTCTTTTTTAAAATAACGTGGGTGTGCTTGTGGGGGTGGGCTAGGGGCTTGGTCAACCTGCAGGAGGTCAGAAAATGACGTTTTACCTTTTATTTGATGTTTTCTTCATATCGGCTGAACAGATAAGGGTCGATTTATTGTTGTTTACAATCTCAGATTATACTCTACCAATCTTAAGATGGTATGAATGCAAAGGGGGAGAAAAGGAGATTTTCTTTTTCTTCTTTTTAGCATTACTGCTACTGTTTTACTAAAGTATTAAAAGCTTTTTTCTTTTAATAACAATGGTGTTTGCGTCTACTTATTTGCCACTTTTTTTTTTTGATATGATGATTATATATGTTGAGCTTAAAGAAAGAAGTGAAGATTCATGTAGTCGATCCCAACCTGTTTGGGACTGAGGTGGTGTTGGTGTTTGTGTAAAGTGTAAACTTGTGCCGACCTTGACTGATCGTGAGGTGGTGTTTGTGTTTGTGTAAACTTGTGCCGACCTTGACTAATCTACCAGGTATCTGCTGCCTCTCACTAGCACAGGTACCGAGTCACGATGTTTAGGCAGATGAGAAGAATTTACTTAGTGTCCACTTTGCTAGGATTGGAACCCTGGTTCCCAAGGTTTTCTCCAGCTCTTCAACCTCAAGGGAATCTCCTCAGTTCTAGAATTATTACAAGTACTATTGTCGATTGTAGTGTTAAGCCCAAAATTTGGTTGTGGCAGCTTTACTCCTATCTTAAGTTCATGTACTTTCGGTAAACCAAGTTAGAAGAAGAAGAAGAAGAACGGTAGTTAAAGATTTCATTCTCATGATTACTACAAAAAGTGTAACTACTTTGAATTGCATTGTAAATAATTTTCAGTTATAAAAGTGTAAACACTTTTTTGGCTAAGAGCATCGGGTCTTGACCTATCGCACTGCGTTAGAAGTGATGTTTTAGTAGTTGATCTAGAGAGCTAATAGTAATAAATAGCAGTATGCTGTTTCTTTATTGGAGGGGCTGGCTATATTCACTTTTGTAACTACTTTTCTTTCATTTCATGTCAAGTGATTTTTGTTCCTTTAAGCATTCTTTGCACACCTTTCAATCAACTCAACTTCAGGAAGCTAGTTTCTGCTTTTAATCAAACACATATGAGTTAAACTGAAATGCATGACTCATTTTTTATTCTTTTCTTTTCTAAGTTCTTTGGAATTCTACATTTTCATAAGCCAAATGCTATTAGATGCATAACTTAGTCAACAATAAATCTGATCGTTCCAGCCGCTAAATTGAGTAAGTCTATACATTTGAAGTATTCAAGTCTTCTCTTGCTTTATTTGTTCACAGAATGGTTGAACATCTTTTTCTCTTGAAATTACGCCCTGCTACCTTAGCTGCATCAGCTTCAATATTGTCTAGTCTGGTGTGCTTGAACTTGAAAGCTAAGCTTATATAAGATTGCATGTTGTGCTTGAACTATGTGATTTCTGTTCAAGTTTACTAACTGATGAAGCTTGAATGATGTTGTTTCAGACCTTAAACAGAAATAGTTTGTACGTTATATCTTGCGTTTCATTATCTTAATTGAGTTTTACTGATGGTACTTGTTTGTCGTACAGGTCTTCCCATATGGATCAGTGCCACTGAAGACCTACCTTCCTGATGGTGACATTGATTTGACTGTTTTTAGCAGTTCTATTACAGAAGAAACATTCGGCCGTGATATTCTTGCTGTTCTGCAGGAAGAAGAGCAAAAAGAAGATGCTGAGTATGATGTCAAGGATCCCCAATTTATTGATGCAGAGGTTCTTTCCTGACTAATAATGACAAGTGTATTCAAACCTTCAGAATCTGTAAAACTAACTGAATTGGATGAAGTATTCCACTGATGTTTGCTGTTTCAAATAGTTCGAAGAGTTTTTATTTCGATATCCTGCAGCCTAATGATAGTTGAGCATAAGCAAAGGTTTTTCTTTCCATGCCTAGTAATTTTTGAGGGTGAGGGGAGGCTTGTGCTTTTAGTTGCTTGAAGAATGTTTATTGTATTTGAAGGTTGTTTTGTAGAGTCTGTAATACTGTCTATTGGTTTGGCTATCAATAGTAGTTCACTATTTTTATGCTTAACTGATAATTTTATCTGTTTAGTATTGAGAAGTTTCGAATTTTTCATGGCAGGTTAAGCTGGTGAAATGTCTTGTACAAAATACTGTGATAGATATATCCTTTAATCAGTTAGGAGGACTTTGCACACTTTGTTTCCTTGAGCAGGTAATTTACAAAGTTGACTGTTAACAATCAAATTCTTATCATTATATTATAGGTGCTTGGTTGCAGGTGTCAATGTAATAGTGCCATTGTGCTTTACTTTTTGTTACGTAGACTATTACGTGCAAAATTTTAGCATGTCTTGGTTAAGCTGAAGCAGCTGTAACTGGAAAATGGTGGGTGTTGACTTCCATACATCCCTCCTTTCTGCAGTATTATCCATTTTGTGCTTGAAATGAACTGTATTTTAGCTTTCTAAACAAATATATCTGATAGCCTTTAGTTGTTTATTTGTCTCTGTCAGCTTAATGTCTTTTTGAACTGTCTGGAGTTTTTGCTTCATTATTCTTCTATTCCCTGCGAAAAACTTGGAGAACCAAATATCTCCCGTTTTATTTTAGTCGATATTTTTTATTCTTGCTGAGGGTCTTTCGGAAACAGCCTCTCTACTCTCGAGGGTAGGGGTAAGGTCTGCGTACACTCTACCCTCCACAGACTCCACTTGTTGGGAAGTCACTGGGTTGTTGTTGTTGTTGATATTTTTAATTCTTCTGTTTTCATGTTGATCGAGGCAATGAGCAGCTGATTTTTCTTCTTGTTGGCTTCTTTGTTTCTTGAGCGCAGGTAGATCGCCTTGTTGGGAAAAATCATCTCTTCAAACGTAGCATTATTTTGATAAAGGCTTGGTGCTATTATGAAAGTCGTATTCTTGGTGCACATCATGGTCTGATTTCCACATATGCTTTGGAAACACTGGTCTTATTTATATTCCATCTGTTCCATTCTTCGTTAAATGGTCCTCTAGCGGTAATTACTTGTTTTGGTGCATTTGACTTTGTGCATTATGCTTTGTGCATAAGTTTATTGGATATCCTGTTTATGCTTGCTTTTAGGTTCTCTATAGATTTTTGGATTACTACAGCAAATTTGATTGGGACAACTATTGTATCAGTTTGAATGGTCCAGTATGCAAATCATCTCCTGACATATTAGGTAGGCAATGCCCTTCCTTTCATCTTTGATGTTGCCTGCAATCTCTTTTCGATGTCTACGACCTTGTATAGATTACTTTTTTGTACTCATGCGTGAGCTTTCAAAGAGATTGGTCTCTCTCTCTCTCCCTTTTTTGTGTGTGTGTGGAGGGGGGGGGGGGGATTCAGATGAGTGAAGATTTGATCTTTCTTCATTTCGAATTTTTGCTCACGGTCACCCCTTTTCTGTCTGCAGTTGAGGTGCCAGATCATATAAGCAACAATCTGTTGCTTAGTGAAGAGTTTCTAAGGAACTGTATGGAAATGTTCTCAGTTCCATCCAGGGGTCATGAGGGGGATGCACGAGTATTTCAACAAAAGTATCTAAATATAGTTGACCCCTTGAAGGAAAATAACAACCTTGGCCGTAGTGTCAACAGAGGTACGACTTAAATGATTTCTTTATGTGGTTTACTAGATTATCACATAGGAAATGCAGCGTCCTTTTGTTCCTTTGTTTCCCTTCTCTGGTACTTTGGTGACTCAAAGAGTATATGAGGAATAGGAGCCTAATGATCTGCTTCTGTTGTTTTGGCCACAAAACAGATTATTACCAAATTTGTTTTGGATGGTTTCAGCTAGGTCTTTATATTTATCTTTGCATTCTGTTTTTCCCATAGCAGCCAAAAGTACTAAAATGTTGCTAAGTGACCATGCAGTTCTATGGGCTTAACAACTAGTAACACCTCTAGTTAGATATGAGCGATATGTTTTATGAATGCCTAAAGAAGAGTAGATAAAGTCATTTAAGAGTTACTGACTGTACAAGAGAAATTTTGGAAAAAGAAAATGTGCTTGTCATGTTATTCCCGGAAAGAGCATGTTTTTGGGGCTTCGGGTTGGTGTTTAGGTGGTGTGCGTTACTTTTTCTCATGCGTAAGTTATGCTTTGATTCCCTCCAGGGAGTTTCTGTCGAATACAAAGAGCTTTTAGGTATGGGGCCCGCAAGCTTGGGAACATTCTTTCGTTACCATCTGACAGAGTTGCCGATGAGATCAAGAAGTTCTTCGCAAACACTATTGAGAGGCGTAGACACAATCTTTTGGCTGATTTACAAGATTCCGGCCTAATATTTGGTGATGAAGACACATGTTCTTCATTATCCCCTGCTGAATCTTATGCTGACAATGGAATGCTTCTGAAATCATCCGATGGTGATTTTGAGAATGATAGTCTGAAAAAGGTACTTAAATCAATATCAAATGAGTTGTCGAGTAACTTGATGAATGGAGTTTCTTCAGATATGGTGTCAGAAAGTGGCTCCTTTCCAGATGATGCAGCATTGTCAGGATTCTGTCTATCTACGGATGCAAGTGATCATTCAGCTTCTGATCCTCTAAATCTTGATGTTGCAAATGGAACATATGACTGTTGTTTTAATGGAAACTCCATGAATTTTCTTTCTAGGAAGCATTACCATGATCCTCCGTTTCATTTCAATAAATCATGTGTTGAAAATGGAAACTCTGGGCCTGAGAATCTGTGCCAAAGTGACATATCTGATTATGGTTTGTGGGTAGAAACCAGAGATTTCGCTCTGGAGTGCAGCAGCATATACCAATCAGGTACAGATTATAGCGAGAGCGTCTGGTCTGGTGGTTCAGTAATCTCAAGTCCAAAGACCAGTATTCTAGAAAGTTTATCTCTCTATATAGGAGAAAGGGACTTGGCGAGCACAGCCGGAGATGTTGAAGCTTTGAATCCTTTGGTGGACTTAAGTGGGGACTATGATAGCCATATACGGAATTTGCTCTATGGCCAGTGTTGCTATGGTTTTGCTCTGTCAGCACCAGTACTCAATAGTCCATCATCACCATCTCAATGTCAGAACAAGCACTTTTGGGATACTGTGCGGCAATCGATGCCACTTAGACAGAACTCATTTTGGCAAACAAATGTGAATGGTATGCTTGTAGGACCAGCTGTTAACTGTCCTGATAATTCTCTACCATCTACTGCTACTTTAGGTTCTGAGAAGAAAGAAACAGCACAAGGAATTGGCACCTACTTCCCGAATTCGGTAGTTTGCTCTTACAGTCTGTGCAGTTCTTTATTTCCCATCTTTATTATATCTCAGTTTGTTCAGATAAGTCTCCCTTTTCGTTAGCTAGATGCCTTTTTTGTATCACCCTCCGTTGTCCTTTCAGGAATACCTGACCATGTCATTAAGATTTGAAAAGCAACCCCCTTACGAAGACTCATATTTTGGTGTCTTGCAGAATTATTCTTTCCAGGAGATACGGTGTAAAGGGAGGACTAGGATTAAGGCACCAAGCAATCATGGTCAGTTGCATATGCATAGTGGCACTCATAGTAATAAGTGGGTTCCTGCTCTTTCCGATACAAATCGTTCAGAAAAGTGTACAGTAGAGATTTCAGCTGTGCAATCTTCTGTTCAAGGTCGTGGAAAGTTTGCTGTAGCTAGCCAATCTGATAAGCTCCTCAGAGATTTTCATGCCAATGCTTTCTCGCATTCATCATGTATAATTGAGTTTGGATCTCTGGGGAATCTTTCTGAAGATGCGCTTTCATGCACTTCTCATGACGTGCTCCTGATTCCAAGTGTCCCGCAAAAGGTGCAGCTTTCAGATTCTGTATGTAGTAAACAAGAAAGGTAAGAGAAGTTCCTGTTTTACTATTTTCGGACTGTGGAGTAGTAGTGTAGTCTTTATTTGTTATCAGATGATAATTAAGTCAATCTAATTTTGCTTTCAGGGCTGCAGAACATTCATTGTGCCTTAAGAATGAAGATGAGTTCCCTCCTCTGTCCTTGTCAAAGGGTCAGGACTGACTTTCTACTTGTATGAAGACTGCAAGGGAATTTTTACTGTAAAAGCTAACAAAAGCAGATACTTTTAGGCAGATATCAGATAAAAAAGAGAGAATTATAGAAACTAAAACAGTATATGTTTTTTTTTATCTTTCTTTGCATTGTTTAGTATCTTTTTGGTAGTGAGAGAATACAACAACTACAGCTCCGTTCCAATCTAGTTCGGGTTGGCTAGTGTAAAGTAGACATGCACATTGTATAGTACCTTTGGCAGCATAGTGTTGCTGCATTAGCGGTACCAGCATTCTAGACTTAGTTCTGATAGCTTCTAACAACTTTGCATTCTATTGACCGACTTTGTTTTCATCTGTTTTACTTCATCTTTGCTCTCTGATTGACTATAGTCTTTGTTCCCTTCTGTAGAATTGGCTGCATATATTTTATGTCTGATGAGAATATCTAGTAGTCTTCTTTCCCTTAAAAGAAATGGCTGCTTTAACATGACTTTTGGTATTATATGCATGTTGCTGTTACACAGGATAGCGACTTTTGGTGATAGCGTTTTAATACTACAGTTCGTAGTATTTTACCACCTTGGTTGTAGCATTGCATGTCACAGACAACCACAAGGGGAGGTAAGCTAAGCTTTTTATTTGAGGATCATGTTCTAGCAAAACTCAATCTATTTTTATAGTATCGTGTTCTTAGATATCTGTTGTTGCACGTATCTCTACTTGCGCTCATGTCTAATTACCTGGTTGTTGTTACTGTCTGTTTATTGCTTCATTTTCACTTCTTTTGAGCCGAGAGTCTTTCGGAAACAACCTCTCTACCTTCATTAGGTAGGGGTAAGATCAACGTACACTTTACCCACTTTACTCTCCCCTGACCCCACTTGTGGAATTTCACTGGGCTTGTTGTTGTGTTGTTGTCATGTGACTGCTTCATTGCGTATAACTGCGTGGGTATTGAGCGCGCTCACAAACACCCACAACCAACAATGGACCCTTGCGCCCGCAGGAAGTCCTTAGTTAGTTTGACACAAACTATCTCTCAAGTATGGTGCACATTTGATTTAACTCTTACTCTTACCCGATGTTATTATAATTGTTCTCAGTACTTGTGTGAATTCATTAACAAGTTGTAATATTGGACAATATGTATGTCATTAGCGACTAAGCAGGGGGAGGGCTGCTAGCTCTTGAAAGATTTTTGATGAGTTCAAAATTCAAACTGAAAGTTCCAAAAGTTAATTCCCCTCTCAAAGGGATGGAAGTGTAAAAGTAAAAACTTTAAGGGGAGTAACTGAAAAGTGCCCTAAGGTTTCAATCTGCTCCTTGGTAATGGTATTTTAAAAGATGGCCTATTGTTAATTCAGACCTCTTTAAACTCATAAAACTAAAGAGGTCTTAGATTTGTGCTTTGCACGTCGTAACACAAAAAAATTTTGTTTGGTCGTTTTTTTTTTATTTATCTATATCTATCTATCTATCTATCTATATTTATATTATTATAAAAGCACAAATAGTTTAGGCTAAATGTTGAACGACTAAAATATCTTTGAAACATTGATCGATTTTTATAACCTTAATTATTTGTATAATTTAAGAATATAATTGTAAATTACCTGAGACTGATTTTTCTTTCCATTTAAACTACGCATACATTAATGCTACATAACTACTTTGGGTCAAATTCTTTTTCTTTACGGCGGCATACTTCTTCTATCCTAGTTGGATGTTGGCCGATTTAGTTTCTACATAGCTCAACTTTTTTTTTTTGGTAGCCTTTTCCTTTTTTACAATAATATTTTTCCTATTTAATCTTCTCCCATAAAATTCAGCTTACTCACCGCCAACCTTTTTTTTTTGTAGCCTTTTCCTTTTTTGACAACAATGTTTTTCTTATTTTATCTTCTCGACAAATTAATTGCACGAATCCATGTAGGAAAAGAATAAGTCAGTTATTCCTATAAAAGATGAAATTGTTCCACATTGTTCATTGTTCTCTAAAAGTTTTGGTGTAAAACGAAGCAATTTTCTCCAAAGGTATTATTAGTTCTCTCTATTGTTCCCGTTTTTCGTAATTGAGTAAGTTTCTATTCTTCGTAATTGAGTTATGCTTTAGGGCCATGTATATGAATTAGAGAGAAAAATAATGATATCTTAACTTTTATTGTAATTGTTTTTTGTGTCGTACTTCTTTATTTTTCCGTGTAGTTTTTAGTTTTAGTTACAAAGTCTTTTACATTGACAGTATTTTGTTTAAATTGTATAACTTTAGAGATTAATGATCTATGTTATTTCAACTAATGTTAGTGTAACAATATTAATTTTCAGCTATTACATAATATTTTGTAGGTTTTACTTATATATTGCAGGTATTTCGCGCAGTGTAATGGAATCAGATTTGGAAAAATAATGTGTCCCAATAAATAACCTTCACCTTTATGATGTTGAATGGGTAATAAGGTATTGGTTATTCGAAGAGAACGTGTTGGCATTTAACATTTGTTGATGAAGAGGTAGGCTTCTTTTGTATATTTATTTTGATATAATTTATTACTTATTTATGTTATTTTTAATTAATTTAAAATTATTTTTATATTAATTTATAGGGAAAAACGGTCCAGGGTTCAATAAAAATATTGAAGATTGGAAAATTTTATTTCAACAGAACAAAAGCTATTACATTATAAATGGTCGCGTGAAAGCTGCTAATTATACCTCTTTGTCTGTGCACAATGAGATTTAAATATCTTTTAGCAATTATACTACAGTTACGCAATGCACCAACCACTTTTCGACCATAAAATTTTTGAATAATTTTCTATGTCCTATTCCGACAAATTAGAAAGAAAAAAAAACCCACATTAGGAGATGTAAATCTAATCATTCACGAAATCCATATGACAAAGGATAACTATTTCATTATGTTCAAAACCAGGGTATTTTTATGCCTCACGGAAAAGGACAAGAAGTAAATCCAAATTTTTAAAGAAAAAATATTATATAGTGCTGATGTAGGCGTATGAAATTTGTATGAATTAAATTCATAAATTAATCTAGACTATATTTTAAATTCAAGATATATTAGTCCAAATAAATTTATTGGGCTAATATAATTAAATTAATTATATAAGTCCAATATACATGGATTAAATGAATAAGTCTTAATCCATTGGGCTAGCCTAATTAATTGGGTTAGAGTGATGAGCCCACTTTATTAAGCCAAAAATGTCATCCTCCTGGAGATCCAGTTTGGTGCCACGTGTTAAATGACGTGGCACGCCAAATCAAACGGAAGAGCCAATAGGATCATGTCACGTGTCAAAATGACAAGGCATGCCAAATCACATTAAAATGCCAATGAAATCGCGCCACGTGTGCAAGTGACATGTTCTGGCCAATCAAATGATGCCTTGTCACACTTCAATTTGATTGGTCGGAAAGAGTTTGTTCTTATCATAACTCTTCTCTTCCACAACTATAAATAGGGGTCTTCATAACTCAGAAAAGACACCAGAAGTTATAACAAGAAGCAAGAGAGAACTCGTGGATCAAACGCTGCGGATTTTTCTAAAAGCTACAACCATTCAAGTGTTCTAAGGATTAAAAGATCAAGACGAAAATTCATGAACAAGCTGCAAGCCCTTGGATTAAAAATACGTCAAGATCAAGATCAGGCCTCAAGCACTTGGATTAAAATAAAATAAAATTCAAAGATTAAGCTCAAAAGCTCTTTTTATTTACTATTGGAAAGAAGAATCAGAGGATTCATTGAGATTGTAACACTCAAATATTTGAAATAAAATACTACGATTGTTGCGATATTTTTCGGTCTTGATTTTATTTTCTCGAAGCAATTTATTGTCTACAAATTCTGGCACGCCCAGTGGGACAATCTCTACCTCTCATCTCAACTTTTCAATCACCAAAGTTCAAGAACAACATAATGGATTCCAAGAAAATCAACTCCAGTTCAACTTCCGCCAAGGTTGCCAATTCCAGGTTTTATGCTGATGTGGAAAACATACTCGAAGTTACCTTTGGAAGCTTTGGACCAGTTACGAGGAGCAAAGAAAGCTCGTTAGGGCAACAAGCACCCCAAATGCCGTCCGTATCTACCCCTGTTTTCGGATCTTCATACTCAAAAGGATCAAGCTCTTCCACAAATGCACTCGAAGGAGGAAGCGATGTTGCTGAAAAGATCAAGAAAACTCTTTCTCTGCTTGACCTCTCCGGATCCAAACACTCTGCTGTGAAGGAAGATGATGATGCTTCAAGTGATGGATCCTCCTCCCACTTACACCACATAGCGTGAGCAATTAAGGATCAATCTGTGTGAAATTCCATGTTACTCTCCGTCGTCCATGACAATCATGCAAGCCATGGTGACAAACACTTCATCTGTGGAGGAGCAGTTGGAAAACTTGACGGAAGCAATCGCTGGCTTGACCAAGTGCATGCAAAATCAAGATGCTAGAATCGATAAGCTAACAGATAGGGTGGGAATGTTGATGGAAGAAGAATCCACCCATGCACCTGGAAAACTCCCAGAAGTTCAAGAGATTAAAGCTCCCCCACGACAAGTTGCATCCGCTAAGGAAATTTCAGTCTCTTCGGAAGGGATGATTCCAATCAATCAACTAAAGAAGTTTATTGAAGGGACTATAAGAAACAAATATGAAGTTGCTTCCAAGTCCTCCTTTACCTATGCAAAGTCGTACACTTCAAGGATCGATATGTTGAAGATGTCTGCTGGCTATCAACCTCCGAAATTTCAACAGTTTGATGGCAAAGGCAATCCAAAGCAACATGTGGCGCACTTCGTTGAGACATGCAACAATGCTGGGACTTATGGAGATTACCTCGTCAAGCAGTTTGTCCGCTCATTAAAAGGAAATGCTTTTGATTGGTACACGGACCTCGAGGCTGGATCTGTTGATAGCTGGGATCAACTAGAGCAAGAATTCCTCAATCGTTTTTATAGCACGAGACATACTGTGAGTATGATAGAACTCAGAAGTACTCGTCAATGGAAGAGTGAACCGGTTATCGACTTTATCAATCGTTGGAGGAATGAAAGCCTCAACTGTAAAGACAGGCTTGGTGAAGCTTCTGACATAGAGATGTGCATCCAAGGTATGAATTAGGTATTTTGCTACATCTTGCAAGGTATCAAACCTAGCACATTTGAAGAACTTGTAACTCGTGCCCATGACATCGAATTGAGCATGGCCTCTGCTGGAAATGAAAGGCTACCAATCTATGAACCTCGCAAAGGAAACGACAAGCAAGGAGTCAGAAAATGGAGCAAGTTTGTACCAAGATCTAAAAATAAAGAAGCTATGAATGTCAACACACCACCTGTGAAGTTCACGACGAAGGTGAGCAAGAAGTAGAGTATGAAATCCACTTCGTTTCAAGATAAACCAAGTGGAAAGTTGACTCTGAAAGAAATGCAAGAGAAATAGTACCCATTTCTGGATTCTGATGTGCCAACTATTTTTGAAGAACTCCTCGATTTAAATCTCATTGAGCTTCCGGAGATGAAGCGACCAAATGAAGCTGAGAAAATCGATGACCTAAATTACTGCAAATATCATCGACTTGTGATCCACCCTCTGGAGAAGTGCTTTGTCTTCAAGGACAAAGTTATGGACTTGGCTCGTGAAAAGAAGATCGTGCTTGAAGATGAGAAAGCAAGCGCAAACCAAGTCTCTATCATATTTGGCTCATTCAATCCAGACAAATTATGTAGTTCCAAAGAGAGTAAAGATGAAGAGTTACTGGAGAATTACAAGGTTGAAGACGGTCAACCTGAGGATGATGAAGGTTGGACGTTGGTGACTCGTCGTAGGCGCCACAAAAGGAGCCCACGAAAAGGATCAATGGAACAACCAACNGGGGTATTGATGGCTCTTGTTGCCATACTGACGAAGGGAAAGAAAGGAGTGATGACCTACCGTGGGCACCATCTTCGTAAAATCTTATCGAGTCCACTCCTCAAGAAGTTAATGCTTGTGAGGAAAAAGTCACGTTCACAAATGATGATCTTCTGCTAGGTGACACTCCCCATAACCGCCCATTGTACCTGGTTGGCTATATGCGTGATGAAAGGGTAAACCAAATTTTTGTTGATGGAGGATCCTCAGTGATAATTTTGCCAATTCGCACTGTGAAAGAATTCAACCAAGGAGGGAAAAGAGCCATAGACGCGATCAGGTTGGGAATCACCATTGAAGATATGCAATCAAGTGCATGGCTGCATGTGATCGATGTGAAGACTTCATACAATGTCTTTCTTGGAAGGCCTTGGATACATGAGAATAAAGTAGTTCCATATACCTACCATCAATGTTTAAAATACTACGAGGGTGAAGTAGAGAAGAAGATAGTTGCCGATGATGCGCCATTCACCGAGGCAAAGTCTTACTTTGCCGATGCAAAGTTCTACTTGAAGAACCACATTGTGAAGGAGCTAAAAGTTGACGATGGCATGAAAAGAAAGAATGACGAGCCTACAACTAAAAGAGCTGAGGTGACTATTGGTAAAGCCAAAGTTGTTACTGAGGAGGTACAACCCAACGTGAATAGATCTCATAGAGGGAATATTTCATCTTATGGAAAGAAAGCAAGTCATGTGCTCCAATATGTCCCTAAAAGGAAGAAAGATGAAGGCGAATCGTCTAATCTCCAAACTAACATGCTAAAGGAGTTAACTCTTCCGGTAAAACGAATTGAGGCAGTAAAGTTGTCCTCGAAGCCGCTTGCAGGATTTGTAGCCCAAAATCCTCTGTAGAAAGTGGCACTCCCTACAAAGCGGACAAATGAAGGTTTCGATCCTAACACTTACAAGCTATTTGCAAAGGCTGGATAAAATCCCAATGAGCCGTCAAAATTAGGGAAGCTCCCATCAGAAGCTGCAACGAGGAAACCACGTGAAGGTTTGGGATACAAGCAACCCTCACCAATGCGCATCTCAATAAGAAGGGCGAGTAGCAATTATATCACTGTAGAAGATGAATCTGCCGCTTCTAACGGGCCTTCCGTCTTTGACCGACTTGGAAAACCAACTGTGAAAACTTCCGTATTTAAGAGATTGGGTCCATTAAATAAGGGGAATAAGTTCCAGAGAAATTATCGAAATACAAGAACACCTTCTTCGACCAAAATTCAGAAGATCTCTAAAAATTTCCAAAGTTTGGTTCCTTCTAGAATGAAGCGACAAACAAAAGTCATGATTTCGTGTGATGAAGTACGAAGGTGAAGCCATACACTGTGGTCTACACTAAAGAACGTGATGAAGACGAAGAAAGCGTGGGTTCTTCGTATCATGTTACTGCACAAAACGAGCAAGGTGTTTTATCTCTAATGGAGGATGATGAGAAATTGGACAATGTTTCACCATGTTATCACATATCCTTCAATTATGGGGACCCTCAAGAAGATGAAGATGCAAAAGATGCTCCCCCGGAACTTGAAGAAGGGGTGAAGGCAACCGTTGATGCCTTAAAGAAGTTAACCTTGGCACTGATGAAGAACCAAGACCCACCTACCTAAGTGCTTTACTAGAAATTGACGAAGAAAGAACTTATATTGAATTACTCAAGGAGTTTAGGGTTGTCTTTGCCTGGAGTTACAAAGAAATTCCTGGCTTGGACCCTAAAGTGGCAGTCCAACACCTTGCGGTCAATAATGGCGCTCGTCCTGTTAAGCAAGTTCAAAGGCGTTTTAGGCCGGACTTGGTTCCCTTGATTGAAACCGAAGTTAACAAACTCATCGAAGTTGGCTTAATTCGTGAAGTTAAATACCCAACATGGGTTTCAAGTATTGTCCCTGTAAGGAAGAAAAATGGCCAGATTCGAGTGTGCATTGACTTTAGGGATCTTAACAATGCGTGTCTGAAAGATGAGTTCCCGCTTCCCATTCCAGAACTGATGATCGATGCTACTACTGGGTACGAGGCAATGTCATTTATGGACGGTTCATCAGGCTATAACCAAATTTGCATGGCGCCAAAAGATGAAGAGCTTACTGCATTCCATACCCCCAAGGGTATTTATTACTACAAGGTAATGCCTTTTGGCTTGAAGAACGCTGGTGCTACTTACCACAGAGCTATGCAGAATATCTTTGATGACCTTCTCCACAAGAATGTCGAAGGCTATGTTGATGACTTGGTGGTGAAATCAGGAAATAAAAGCGACCACTTGAAAGACCCGAGAATGGTGTTTGAGTTGCTCCGGAGATACCAACTTAGGATGAATCCATTAAAATGCGCCTTTGGATTTACCTCCGGAAAGTTCCTGGGTTTCATTGTCCGGCATGGAGGGACTGAAATAGATCAAGCTAAAGTAGATGCAATCTTGAAAATGCCTGAGCCCCACAATATTCATGAATTGAAAAGTCTGCAAGGAAAGCTAGCATACCTTAGGAGATTCATCTCAAACCTAGCTGGGAGGTGCCAACCATTCAGCCGCCTTATGAAGAAAGGTGTACCTTTCAAATGGGACCAAGCGTGTAGCAATGCCTTTGAGAGCATTAAATCCTACCTGATGAAGCCTCCAGCTTTGGCAGCCCCTATACTTGGAAAGCCGTTGATACTATACATTTCAGCACAAGAAAGGTTTGTTGGAGCGTTGTTGGCCCAAGAAAATAGTGAAGGGAAAGAAAACTACCTTTACTACTTAAGCAGGATGATGAAATCAAATGAGCTGAATTATTCGCCAATTGAAAAGTTATGTTTGGCGCTAGTCTTCTCAATCCAAA